>VDFB02086081.1:428481925-428639010 GCA_007258455.2 Sequoia sempervirens | reverse complement strand
GTTTAAGGGTTTGGGGTTTAAGGGTTAAGGTTAATGGTTTAGGGTTTAGGGTTATGGCATGGAACTTCAAAGTTTTGTTCTTTGTGTTCTATTTTATCCTACCTTGTGTATCTGGTCATCTATGGTGTTTGGGAAAAGCCTAAGGATGGGGTTTTACCTCCATCTTCATGTAAAACCCTAGTGTTCATCTTACTCCTTGGATGGGATCTATTTGGCCATTACTTTTTGGGAAGGATTTAAAATGACTTAAGCCCCATCGCTTCGTACGTCTAGGTTGGGCCCCCTTTTGTTTTATTGTTTTATTTCCTTCGCCTGACTTTATTTTTCCTAAGTCTTTTGTTGGTCCCGTGTTCCCTCGTTAAAACAACTTATGTCATTATTTTTCGTCGACCTAGTGATGTCCCCTTATTCCTTTAGGGGAGAGGGCCAAGTAGTCATACAGGCTAACTTTCTCAGCATGTAGCAATTGGACTGGAATATTGTAGAACCTTCATTTTTTTTTGAAATGTAGATTGGTCTCTTATTTATCTATAACTAAGGTTTGAAGGTGTGACTCATCATGCAACTTTCCACATCGGCATATCTTTGAGAAGTGTCTAAAATTTGACTTTTTAAAGGTTTGGCCAAAACTTAATCATGGAACCCCCAATAGTTGAACCAAAAAAATATCATTTGTTGCTTGTAGAATATGATATTTTTATTTAAATTAAAATTAATATACAACCTAAGTGGACCAAATACTTATTGATAACCATAAATCTTTGATATCTCTACCTTTTATATTCAACACATATGGACTAATAGTTGAACAAAAAATCTATTTGTTGTTATAAAACAACACATAATGATTTAAAATACAACTTATATGAACAAAAATGGACCAATAGTTGAACACTAAAACTTTTTGAAAATCCTTCACATTTAATGGGAAAATACATGTTATTTATTGTGCTCACCTTTTATAGTTGTGATAGGACAAACTATTAATATAAAATTATCCAATGCTTGTACTGATGGAACTTCAAATTTTGTTCCTAATGTTTCACTCATGCCCTGCCTTATGTCATGGGTCTTTCATGGTGTTGGAAAATTTCTTAGGGCCGGGGTTTTAGCTTTTTCTTCATCTTAAACCATTGTGTTTACCTAATGCCTTGGTCGGGATCTATTTTGATGTTACCTTTTTTGAAGGGTTTTAAAAACATCTTATGCCCCATTGTTCCATCTACGCCTAGTCCCTTTGGTCTTAATATTTTATTTCCTCCACGGGTTTTATTTTCCTAAGTCCTAGTTGGCCCTGTGCTGAACGGTTTTAAAAAAACTTATGTCGTTGTTTTCCATCCGCCTAGTAATGTCCCCTTGCCCTTTAATGAATGTTTTATTTTTCAGAAGGATGAAATTTGCGCTGTTGTTGATCAAAATTCCTTCAAGATCAACGGTTTCCCACCATCCCATGATCGGGAATTGTAGGATGGCTATATCGCAGGCGGGCAACACGTGTCCCATCTAGGGGATCAAATCTGCGTGACCGTTCATCAACTGTCCTTTGATCTGAGTTGTTCCTCGCCATCCGGTGATGGTGCTTTGGTTGATTGCGAAATCACAGGCGGGTGCCATGTGGACTGTACAAGGTCGGGCCCGAGGAAATTTTTGTGCGATATATTTTAAATGTTTCATTGCTTCCAAAGAAAAACATTTAAAATGAAATATTTGACAAGGTCGGGGGAAATTCATTAAAAATGAGCAAAAGCGAAGAAATTAGGGCAACTAGTCAAGTCAAAAAAGATCTACGATAGGAGATTAGAAGTTGAGTCCGATCGCATCTCAGCTGTTCCCCGCCATCCCACAATCAGAAATTGCAAGATCGTGATATCACGGGCGAGCGCCACGTGTCTCATCCAGTGAAGCCGAAGGAATGATAAATACTTTGATGCATCTTTAATACATTATGTTGTGGGTTATATTTATTAATGTCTTAATATTAGTTTATAAATTGAACATTAATTATAAATATTTTAAAATAAATTAAGTATTTCAATCTAAAAATTTAATATTTGCCATTACAAATAAAATTAAACTAAATTCTAATTTTTAAAATACATAAAATATTTATTATCTATTTAGTTTTACTAATTATCTAATACAATTAAATTAAATTAAATTAAATATTCATTTTATATTAATTAAACAATTATTAATTAGAATTTTAGAATAAATTAAGAAATAAGATCTATATAAAATAAACTTTTCTATTTTTTTTCTTTGTGTCCAAATCATTTCATTTTCTAAAATTATACTAAATTCTAGATATCATAATTAAACACAAAACTTTATTCTATTCTAATCCTAACCCTAGTTAAACCCTAACCCTATTTGGACTCTAACCCTTACCCTAATTGAACACTAAATCTAATTGTAATTGACCACTAAGAATAATTGAATTCTACCCCTAACCCGAACCCTAACTCTAACTAAATCCTAAACCTAACTCTAATCAAACCCTAACCCAAACCTACTTGATTCATAATCCCAACCCTAACCCAAACCCTAGTTGAACTTTAAAACTAACCTTAATTAAGTATTAACCCTAATTGAACATTTATTGAACACTAGTCCTAATTGTACCATAACCCTAGCTTTGAACTATAGTTGAACTCTAATCCTAACCCTAACACTAATTCTTATCCTAATTGAACCTTAACCCCAACCCCAACCTTAACCTTGACCCTATTTGAAATCTTATTGAATTCATAACCTTAATTAAACCCCAACCTCATCCTCAATCCTAACCCAAATTGAACATTAATTGAACCCTAAACCTAACCCTAAGTGAACACTAATCCTAATTGAACTCTAACTTTTTAGTTGAAAATATTAAAGTGCCTTAGATTTTCCCATTCATCGCCATTTATCATTCAATTCCTAATAGAACTCCAAAAATTTATACTTTTATAATGTTTTAATACACACCTAATATTAAGGGTTTAGAGTTTAAGGGTTAAGGGTTTAAGGGTTTAGAGTTTAAGGGTTAAGGGTTTAGAGTTTTAGGGTTAAGGGTTTAAGGTTTAGGGTTAAGGGTAGAGGGGAGAGAGATAGAGAGAGTGAGTTGAGAGTGAGAGGGTAGAGGGTAGAGGGTTTAAGGGTTTAAAGGTTTGGGGTTTTGTTAGAACTGTAAAATTCTGGAAAATTTTACAAGTTGTTCACACCCATGAGTTTCCAGATGAGTCTCTAACTTAAGCATAAAATCCCCTCTTCATAACATTTTTCCCATAGTTGGCCATGTGGTTCCAAAAAATCCATCTAGTCTTGAATATTTCACATTATAATTCCTATCAGCATGAGATTATCATGGTCTCCCCGATCCATAATGCATTTTTCTACTGATATACATTTGTTGCAGTCTATTGACAAGACTTTTGGGATGTCACACTGATCATAATTCATCTACAGACACCTATCAGCATGACACAACACATTGTTTCGGCAACAAAGGGATCATATCGGCAAGAGAGTCATCGTCAGAATAAATTCATAGCGAGCTCATCATGTCTTACCGACCGACGCACAATAAAACATTTCAGCCAAACCAAATGGCTTTGATATGAGGTCTTAGTGAATACATCGGGTCTTGCCGATAAAGTTGTTATGGGGATCCTATTGAATAATCATCGGGGTAAGGTCATGCAGTCTTGCCGACCCATGTGTCACACCGATAAAGCTAAAGATCGGAAAGAGTCAAATCATTAGAGTGAAGTCTTACCGAACGTGTTGGATCTTGCGGATAAGGAAAATAGGGATTCTATCAAAAGGTTATCAGAATGAAGATACATAGTCTTGCTGACCTGTATGTCTCGCTGAATGTAGTTTTATCAGTGAGAAAATTAATATGTATCAGCGACCCAAAAGTATCATGGGGTATCTCGGCAAGACATAATATGACCTATGAGACATCACCCCAACCCCAAAGGTCACGACAAAGTACATGAGATGAAATAAAATATCTCAGTAAGACACAAGGTATCTATGAAACGTCTCCCCGACTCTGAATTGTCACAGCGACACACTAGATGAAAGGACAACTATCAATGAGACATTAAAGATTGACATGACTGCAGGATGTCTCAATGGGTGTTATTAGAAACCCGAATACAACTGATTGCCAACTTTTGAATATGAAATGATGTGTCTTTTCAAATAATGATGTATAAATATTCATTTTTGATTGTAAAAATAAGTAGATAGGATAGAAGATAGATTAGGATAAGATACAAGAGACAAAAAATGTCATACTATGAGACTATGTTGCATGTTTTAAAAATATGGAGATATTAATGAAAATCAGTTGATGTGGCAGTGTATTTCTGGTGTCAATTGTCTGTTGTGCTTATTGAAAGTATTACTAAGGTTGTCTCCAAGATTGATGCTTTCTGGCTATTTAAACTGATGTAACAAGTTTATATTCAGTTTATCAGTGCACATTTATTGTATCTGTGTGGTTGATTGGTTGGTTCTTTCAAGGAAATATTAAATCCTTTTAATTAATCATAGTAATCAGGGAAACTCATCTGGATCATTAAGAAGAACTTGGTAGTCACAATCTTTCATGTTTATACAAGTTATAAAAAAAAACATATGCCAAACAATTTGAGTGTTTTCCAGAAATAAGTTACCCATTTATATTTCATTTGACTCCGCATACCCAATAAGGCACTAGTCTCTTCCTTTTTATCATTTAGTTTCATTCATATTTTTCACATCTATTAACTGAACATATTAGGATTTAGTTTTAAATATTGCTATACAATCTATACCAAATTCAATTTCATTTGTCCACTCTCATTTTCCATTGTGGGAAAAACATTTCAAGAGAGATAATCACAAGTCAAGTCTGCTTCATTCATATAGGTACACCCGCCTAGGTCTAGCAGCATCTGAAGAGTAGAAGGTCTAAATCTTTTGACCTTGTCTGTTACCCTAAAACGTACCAAGAGATTGGCAACCTCTTGAGGCATTTCACTTGTATTTTTGAGAGCTAAAAAATTGGCAACTCTGCTGGGGAATAAACTCAAAATCAAGTCCTTAATCATAGAGTCAGATACCTTGTACAAACTCCGTTGGGAATAAGAAATATCAAATACTTTCTCACTTTTGAAAAAAAGTGAGTGGCGACTTTGATAGAAACATTGCATATGTTCAAACATGAATGGAAGAAGATCTCAATATAGGGGAGGTCATACTGGAGGTCCTACTGGAAATAGTAAGTGGACACACAAGGATGATAAGGTTGATAAGGGTAAAAGGATAAATGAGGACATGTTCATGACGAATAAAGACAAAGCATTGAGACTACATTGTGAAACATATAACTGTTATGATGCATGGAGAGATAATTCAAGTGTAGAACCTTGTACCCCAAAAGAGAAAAGAAACCCTTTTTACAATCCTCAGAAGCAGGCAGAGTGGGATGCTAAATTTGAAGCTGAATGACTCAGATGTCAACACGAACATGATCTTAAAATGGAGGGTAATTAGAATGGACCTATTGATCATGAAACTCAAGAAAATTATGAATCTTTAACTTATGAAGAAGTAAAAGCACGGTTTGAATCTCAGGGAAAGGAGATAGAAGAACATGAGAAAGCCCAGATGATACAAGCAATGAGAGACTTTGAATTGCAGAAAGCTCAAAATACTGCTCAGACAGTTGGTTTCCCAAAGTATGTACCACCTCATAAGCAGGGTAATCATAGTGCAGGGCCTTCTGATCCATCAAAGGTTCCTCACCATCAAACAGGGAATCAATACAGATAGCCAAATCATCCACCTCATATTCCCACACAATATACAAATACACAACCACCTCATGGTCAACATTATGTGCCACTTCATCTTACAAAATACAATAATCTAATGTATCAGTATCAGTACCCACCTAATCCTCCCCCTCATCAATACACAACAATGATAAGACAATTTGACTTGGTAGGGTTTCAATTATATCCTTACCGAATGGATGGCAGTTGGAGAAGTCTTGTTCCAAAGTTTACATGGAGTAGTGCAATTAATGCTAAAGATCATTTAAGGAGTTTTAATGCTTTCATTCAGGATTTGGATGTGCCTTATGAGGATTTGAATATGAGGCTATTTATGATGTCGCTTACTGAAGAAGGTAGTTATTGGTTCAATAGCCTAACAACAACCTCTATTGATTCTCTCCAAATATTTTAGGACCAATTCCTCGAGAAATATAGGAATCTAAGTGCACCAGATGTTGCTCTTCATGAATTAATGTGAATTTAGAAAAATCAAAATGACTCAATTTATGATTTTAACTGAAGATTCAATAAACTGCAGAATAAAATGTAGCATTGAGTGTTTATTTGAATGCATTTGATCCAAAAATAGGGTATGAATTAAGAAATAGGTTCCCAAGAGACTTGGTTGAAGCCCAGAAGATAGCATTAACAATTGAAAACAATAGGAGGGCTGCTTGGATAATTGACAAAAGAGACAATCCTAGAGCTCCTCAACAAACCAATAATTATCAATACAAATAGGAGAACACATACAGAAATGAAAGACCTGGGTTACATGACATGCCCTATAATACAAATTGGAAGGATGGAAAACCTGTAACAGATAGGCCTAGAAACAAAGAAACTCCCAATCCATTAAGGAAGAAAGGAACTTATATGGTAAATAACAATTATTTCTGTGAAGTTTGTGATAAGCCACATTCCCCATATTACTGTGTTGTAGCCCAAAGAATGCAAGAAGAAGGAATTTTGATGGGAAACAGTGGAGAAGATCACACAGTGTATTTGACTTCAAGTACTTTTCACCATGTTGAGGAGAGGTACTCATCTTCAAAGGATGAAGTTTATGAGTACAATGTTTCAAATCAAAGCTACAATGTCCACATGGCTAAATAGCAGGTTCTTTCTGTTTAGAGAAATTAACCATTGCTGTAGTTGAAGAAGCAAAGAGTAAGTACTAGTTGAGAAGTAGGACATTAATTGAGAAGGAAGGTGTCACTAGGGGAATCTTTATGAAGGATCAAAAGGTGACAAGGAATTGTGAAAAAAGCAAAAAATAAACAACATGATAAAAATGAACAAAAGCTTGTCCAAAAGGAGGAAGTTAAAGAGTTACACAAAGAAATGCAAAAGACTGATCAAAAGGAAGAAAGAAAAGGAGAAAAATTGGAGCCAAAGAAAATGATTAAGGCAAAAGGTTCCTCTTTTGACTTCACTCAGGATTTATCCCAAGTAAAAATGTTTGTTCCATTGCTTGAGATGATGAAAATTAAGGAATATAGAGACAATGCTGTTCAATTGATAGCAAATTCTGAAAATATGATGGATACTAAAACAATTAATAAGCAAGAGAAAGTAAGTATCCCAAAAGTGTGCCTCATTAATGCGTTGTTAAATCCCCCACAAGTTGATCCTTTTTTCACTACATTACTCATAAATAACAAATTGTTGAGGAATTGCATGATAGACTCTGGCGCTGCCATAAATATTATGCCAGTAGGAGTTATGAAACAACTTGGCATGTGGGTGGATACTACTGGAGGGAAGTGCTATGCAATGGATAACATACCTGTTCTTGTGGTAGGTATAATGAAAGATGTTGAAGTCAAACTGGCTGCTTATCCACATGTGGCTTATAATATAGATATAACAGTAATTGATACCCCTCCTCAGTTTGGGATGCTTCTATCAAGACAATGGACAACAATAGTTGGGGGAAATGTCCAGTTTGATTTGTATTATGCAACTATTCTAGTGAATGGTCAGGAAGTTAAGTTGTATAGGGAGCCAAGGATGAACCAAGTTGTTGAATGTGTACCTCAAAATCAAATAAATTGTTTCTGTGATGTGGATCTTGGAAATTTTAAGATAGAACCAGCCCAGTCAGAGTTAGTCAACACTGATCCAATTGGAAAACATGTGGCACAAAACTACATTGGTGTATGGAAAATGTACTTTGATGGAGCATGCAACCAGGAAGGTAATGGAGCAGGAATAATTTTTGTTTCACCTGATGGTAGTACATTTAAGTATTCATTTTTGCTAGCCTTTGAATGTACTAACAACGTGGTAGAGTATGAGGCTTTATTAACAGGGTTGAATATAGTTGTGAAACATAAAATCAAGTTGCTGGCTGTTCTAGGGGATTTTGAGTTAGTTGTTTCACAAATTAAGTCAAAATATGCAGCAAAACATAAAAGACTTAAACAATACAGGAACATTGTATGGGACACAATTAATTTGTTTGATGCCTTCTCAATTGAGTGGATTGATAGGTCAAAGAACATAATGGCAGACTTCTTGGAAAATGTGGTGCTAAAAAAGGATGATATCACACTGGCTGGAGTGTCACAAATTGAGTTCAAGATGAGGCCTGCTATGCCTGATAATATATATAGTTGGCAAGTTTTTAATGATGAAACTAACCTTCTAAAATTTCTTCACTGTATAGATCAATATGAAGCCCAAGAAATTGATTTCAATGCCTTTGTTGAAGAAGTGGATGGGAAGCAGACAATATTTGGGAAGGAGATATTACAGCTTAAAACTAATAAGCTTCCTAGAGGACTTGTGGCATTGGAGAGAGTATATTATGGGAGTGATAGGTCTCTCATGAAGTAGACACTAGTGAAGGAGGAGGACATTGAAGAGACCAATTTGGGGACTGAGATGACACCAAAAAAGGTGTACATAGGGAAGAAAATAAGCCCTACAATTAGAAAAATGCTGCATTACTGAGAAAATATAAACATGTGTTTGCATGGTCTAATGAAGATCTAAAAGTGTATAGGGAAGACTTGTTTTAGCATGAAATACCACTAAAGCCAGATGCAAAGCCATTTAGACAAAAGAAAAGACCCATAAATCCAACATTGGAGCCCAAAATGCAGGAAGAATTGACAAAGCTCGGGGATGGAGGCATCATCAAACCAATTAGGCACTCAACGTGGGTCTCAAACTTGGTCCCTGTGAGGAAGAAAAATGGAGATATCAGGCTATGTGTAGATTTCAGAAATCTAAACATGGCATCCCTCAAAGATAGTTATCCTCTACCCAATATGGAGGCTATATTGCATAAGGTAACAAGATGTGAGTTGTTATCTATGATGGATGGGTTTTCAGGTTACAACCATGTTAAAGTTAAAGAATTTGAACAGTACAAGACAACTTTTACAACTTTGTGGGGGACATATGTATACATAAGAATGCCATTTGGTCTCACAAATGCAGGAGCAACCTTCCAAAGAGCTATGGATGTAGCATTTGTTGATTTGATCAATGCTATCATGGTGGTGTATCAGGATGACCTTACTACTTATTCAAAGAAGGCTGAAGATCATGTACAACATCTGGAAAAGGTATTTATTAAAGCCTTAGAATATGGTATTAGCCTGAACCCTAAGAAATTTCATTTTTCAGTCACAGAGGGTAAGCTCTTGGGACATATTATCTCAAAGGAGGGGATTAGGATAGATCCTGAGATGGTTGAGGCCATAGATAAGATTCTTGTCCCTAAAATTGTTAAGCCTATCCAGTCATTCTTTGGACAAATCAATTTTGTTAGGAGGTTCGTTTCTAATTTTTTTGAGATCATTAAGCCCGTATCAAAGATGTTGAGGAAGGGACAAAAAGTAGAATGGACTGCAGAGGCCTTGGAAGCTTTTATATCCATCAAAAGGGCCATCAAGGAGGCTCTTGTCCTTAGGTCCCCAGATTTTTCAAAACCTTTCCAAATATTTTCATTTGCCTCATTACACACCATAGCTGCTATCATGTTACAGAAAAATGAGGAAGGCCATGAATAGCCTATGTCTTTTTTTAGTAAGTCATTGCAAGGGTCAGAATTGAAATATGATATAATGGAAAAATAGGCTTTTGCATTGGTAAAAGCTACAAAGTATTTTAGGCCATATCTTGTTGGAGCTAAGGTGATTGCTTATGTCCCTCATGCAACTGTTAAGGATATTCTAACACAGTTTGAGGTAACAGGGAAAAGATGCAGATGGATTAATAAAATCCAAGAGTTTGATATGGAGATACAAATCACTAAATTGGTGAGAGGCCAGGGTTTGGCTAGGTTAATGACAGAAGTGAATATTGAAGTAAATCAAATTTGCAATGTAGAAGAGGAAGGGAATGCAATTGCGAGCATTGAGCATACTCCTTGGTATACATATATCATGCATTACCTTAAATACATGAAGTGCTCAGAAGGATTAGGTGACAACCAGAAAAGAACTTTGAAGCTACAGGCATCTAAGTATGTATTCATGGAAGGTGATTTATTCTAGAAGAATAAGGACGGGATGTTATTGTTATGTCTGGATGAATCAAAAGCTAAGCATGTCTTAAGAGAAATGCAAGAAGGGGTCTATGGATGCCATTACTCTACAAAGACAATTGCACATAAAATTATTAAGGCAGGTTGTTACTGGCCAAAGGTTTTTAAGGACTCCTTTTCGTATGTAAGAAAATGTGAAGCCTGCCAAAAATTCTCTGGGAAAATGAAGTATCAGGGAGCTTTACCACTTCAACATTTGCAGGCTGATGCCCCTTTTCATCAGTGGGGAATTGATTTCATTGGGGAAATACAAGAGAAATCTAGTGGACATAAGTGGATACTGGTGGCTACTGATTATTTTACCAAAAGGGTAGAAGTAGTCCCAACCAAGTAGGCTACAAGTAAAGTTGTGACAAATTTCCTAATGGATAACATCATTACCAGATTTGGTACACCACTAAGACTGATTACTGATAATGGGATGTGTTTCAGATCTGATGAATTCAAGAACTTTTGTAGCACATATGGCATTACCATTTCTTATGCAACTCCTTACCATCCACAAGCTTAATGGTCAGGCAGATTCAAGCAATAAAAGTCTTCTTAAAATCATAAGGAGAATGCTAGGTCAAAAAAAGAAGGCTTGGGATTCAAAATTGAGAATGGTTGTGTGGGCTGATAGAATCACTATAAAGAAGGCAATTGGAAAATCCCCGTTTGAATTGGTGTATGGAACTCAAGCCAGGATGCCTTTACAAAATTTGTTACTAGTCTACAAGTTTATTCTTCAGGAGGATAAAGATATTCTAGAACCTATGGAGGAGAGAATGGAACAACTAGCTAAACTTGATGAGATAAGAAGAGTAGCTCAAATTCATAACATAAAGTTGCAGGCATAGATGAAGTATTTGTTTGATAAAAAAGCAAAAGATAGAAAATTCAAGGAGAATGATCTGGTACTAATGTGGAACTCAAGGTTTCAAGAGAAGGGAAAGCATGGGAAATTTGAAGCCTTGTGGCTGGGACCTTTTGTGATCGTTGGTAAGAAAGGCGAAGATTCATATTATCTACAAAACATGACTGGTGAAGATTAGGAATTGCCTATACATGGGCAATTCTTGAAGCATTTTTTCTCTTGAGCAACACATAGGATTAAGGGTTGCCAGTGCATGGACAACTCTTGATAATCCTCTTAAAAAATTATTTTCCTTGCACAGTAGTTTAGGGTTTTGTTCATCTCCATTTCACATTCATTTCCATTTACATTCATTCCATCTTGCCCACTGATCCATCACTTTGAAAGTCTGGTCTGCTCACCCAGAAATCTGGATCCTTGCAATGATTTCACAACCATTCGTCCCTAGACGAAGCCACTGTTAGAACTATAAAATTCTAGAAAATTTTACAAGTTGTTCACACCCATGAGTTTCCAGATGAGTCTCTACCTTAAGCACAAAATCCCCTCTTCATAACATTTTTCCCATAGTTGGCCATGTGGTTCCAAAAAATCCATCTAGTCTTGAATATTTCACATTATAATTCCTATCGACATGAGATTATCAGGGTCTCCCCGACCCATAATGCATTTTTCTACTAATATACATTTGTTGCAGTCTATTGGTAAGACTTCTGGGATGTCAAACCAATTAGAATTCATCTATAGACACCTATCGGCAAGACACAACACATTGTTTAGGCAACAAAGGGATCATATCGGCAAGAGAGTCATCGTCAGAATAAAGTCATAGTGAGCTCATCATGTCTTACCGACTGGCACACAATAAAACACTTCGGCCAAACCAAATGGCTTCAATATGAGGTCTTAGTGAATACATCGGGTCTTACCGATAAAGTTGTTATGGGGATCGTATTAATAATCATCGGGGTAAGGTCATTCAGTCTTGCCAACCCATGTGTCACACTGATAAAGCTAAAGATTGACAAGAGTCAAATCATCAGAGTGAAGTCTTATCGAACGCGTCAGGTCTTTCTGATAAGGCAAATATGGATTCTATCAAAAGGTTATCGGAATGAAGTTACATAGTCTTGCCGACCTATATGTCTCGTCGAATGCGGTTTTATCGGTGAGAAAATTAATATGTCTCAACAACCCAAAAGTATCATGGGGTATCTCAGTGAGACATAATGTGACCTATGAGACATCACCCCAACTCCAAAGGTCACAACGAAGCACATGAGACAAAAGAACATATCTTGGTAAGACACAAGGTATCTATGAAACGTCTCCCCGACTCTGAATTGTCACAACGACACACTAGATGAAAGGATGACTATCGACAAGACATTAAAGATTGGCATGATTGCAGGATGTCTCAGTGGGTGTTATTAGAAACCTGAATACAACTGATTGCCAACTTTTGAATATGAAACAATGTGTCTTTTCAAATATTGATGTATAAATATTCATTTTCGATTGTAAAAATAAGAAGTAGATAGGATAGAAGATAGATAAGGGGAATATACAGTAGATAAAAAATGTCATACTATGAGACTATGTTGCATGTTTTAAAAATATGGAGATATTAATGAAAATCAGTTGATGTGGCAGCGTATTTCTGGTGTCAATTGTCTGTTGTGCTTATTGAAAGTATTACTAAGGTTGTCTCCAAGATTGATGCTTTCTGGCTATTTAAACTAATGTAACAAGTTTATATTTAGTTTATCAGTGCACATTTGTTGTATCTGTGTGGTTGATTGATCGGTTCTTTCAAGGAAAGATTAAATCCTTTTAATTGATCACAATAATCAGGGAAATTAATTTGGATCATTAAGAAGAACTTGGTAGTCACAGTCTTGCATGTTTATACAAGTTATAAACAAAAAAATATGCCAAAAAATTTGAGTGTTTTCCAAAAATAAGTTACCCATTTAGATTTCATTTGACTTCGCATACCCAATAAGGCACTAGTCTCTGCCTTTTTATCATTTAGTTTCATTCATATTTTTCACATCTGTTAACTGAACATATTAGGATTTAGTTTTAAAATATTGCTATACAATCTATACCAAATTCAATTTCATTTGTCCACTCCCATTTTCCATTGTGGGAAAAAAATTTCAAGAGGGATAATCACAAGTCAAGTCTGCTTCATTCATATAGGTACACCCACCTAGGTCTAGTAGCACCTGAAGAGTAGAAGGTCTAAATCTTTTGACCTTGTCTGTTACTCTGAAACGTACCAAGAGATTGGAAACCTCTTGAGGCATTTCGCCTGCATTTTTGAGAGCTAACCGGTTTAAGGGTTAAGGGTTAAGGGTTATGGGTAGAGGGGAGAGAGATAGAGGGATTTAGTGAGAGAGAGAGGGAGGGAGTGGGAGAGAGATAAAGTAGAGAGTTAAGGGTAGAAGGTAGAGGGTTAAGGGTAGAGGGGAGGGAGATAAGAGTGAGTGAGAGAGAGAGGCAGAAGGGGTAGGAGGGTGAGACTTGAGAGAGACAGGGAAAGAGGGAGGGAGTGGGAGAGAGATATGGGGTAG
This sequence comes from Sequoia sempervirens, assembly GCA_007258455.2. Classification (NCBI taxonomy): domain Eukaryota; kingdom Viridiplantae; phylum Streptophyta; class Pinopsida; order Cupressales; family Cupressaceae; genus Sequoia; species Sequoia sempervirens. The sequence goes on along the minus strand of VDFB02086081.1, from coordinate 428,625,201 downwards.
AGGGTTTATGGTGAGGGGAGAAAATAGATAGAGACCCAGAGGGGGAGAGAGAGAGAGAGAGAGAGAGAGGAAGGGAAAGAGGGAGAGGGATCAATAATGGACCAAGGAATTAATGGAATGGATTATAGGAACAGAGGTGGAATGGAATGGTGGAATGGAATGGATGAAATTGTAGTTCTAAATATTGTCGTGGATCTTGTATAAGTTATATGTTATGTATAAATCATTACAAACCTTAGATGCTTATGAATTTGACTCGCGAATGGATATATGGTATTGATCTAAGCTGTACTTATTTGTGTAGTTCAATAATTGTTTCTCTTTGCCTAGAGCTTGCTACAAATTGTAAATTAATGACTATATTTTACCATGGATTGTGTTGTAGTTATCTCATGCTCCACATAGTTGATATTATCGGTGAACAACCAATTTTATTCAATATTATCCTATTGTGTTGAGCTATTCAATGGGATTATCCGTTATGTGTTAATGTTGTTTATGATATTGGTGTAGAGGTTGTAAACACACAGGGATCACCCTCTCTGGATCTTGTGTAGAGCCTAAAGTGTGTAGAGGATTTTTAAAGTCCCTCACAAATTGGTCTAGGTCCTTCGAAGCTTCCCTTACTGGAATTAGTGTCCTTAGGTAGATTAGAAGACCAACCCGTTATAAGTGAAACCAACACCTCTACTCTTGAACCTCAAAACTCTAAACCATTAACCCTAAACTCTAAACCTTAAACCCTCTACCCCATCTCTCTCCCACTCTAAAACCCTAAACCTTTCCTTTGTATTATTTTATAATTTTCTATTATTCTTTATTTATTTTACACTTACATTTACAACAAATACACATACATATGCATTTACTGTTTTCATTTATTTCTCATGTATTTTAATAGTTTGATCAATTTCATATTATATGTATTGAAGACTTTATAATTTCAATTACATTAATTTATGGATATGTTGTATCTATAACACTACAAAACCATATGCTCTTTTCATTTACACTTGCATTTAGAAATACACATTTATACATAGATATAGATTTCTTTAATGATATGTTGCATTTATTGTTCTAGGAGAGCATCCAATAATTGCATTTACATTTATATTTAAAAATACATATACATACATATATATGTGTTTGTGTGTGTGTGTAATGTGATATCATTTATATTCTGTTCGCAAACAACCCATTAGGGTCTACACATGTAGATAAAAATTCATAAAATCAGATCTCCCATACATGTTTTGTTGAAACCTAGGCTTGAACCTCTCATTTCACATGCTTTTCTTCACAAAACTCTTGAGGAAAATAGTTATATCTTTTTTATTTCTCATCCTACACCCTATTCATGCATCCTACAATTACAATAGTATCCATGGGGCCTCTTACATAAGCTACATTAATCAAAAAATGTGTAAGAGCCCCTTTATATCATATGTTTGGACAACAAAACCCCAAAAAATAGGGTGCAACCCATTGTATGCAAAGAAATGAAACTTAACTCAAATCAATGCCTTTAAGAATCAAATTAGACTTAAATAAGCTAACACATATCTTCTCAATGCACTGGAATTATTTCACATCAAAATATGGCTGCATGTGACTGTACAGTGCTGCATAACAAGAAAAATACAAAATTTTTGAAGAAAAACATAGATTTTCGAATGTCAAGAGCTTGTATTTTAAATCATCAACCATCAACAACCATTACAATGATCACTTTATGCCTTTTAAAGGCCTTTACAAATCAACCACTGAACAACCACCTCTACAACCGACTTTTGAATCTTCTATGATCACATGAAACATAAAACACACTAATTTCAAGGTTGTTAACATCACTATTGAATGTTAAATTTTAACCTTTCAAAATATTAAAAAGTACATCATTAAATTAATTATGTAATGGCATAAAATTAAAACGCCATGAATTAATTATGTAACCACATGTCAAATTAATTCTATCAAGAAATTAATATCAAATAGATAATATAATCGCATAGCTTATACATTTCAATGTCATTGATCTTCTTCTTCATCCAACTCTTTGTCTGTATCATCCAATCCAAATTCGACATTGTAAGGATTGGTCATATCATCATCATCATCATTGATAGCAGTTTTGATAATTTCATCATCCACATGGATATCATCTTTATGAACATTAACTCCTACATCATCATGATCTAGTTCCTCCTCTTCGACATCTTTTTTAGGGACATCATCAACTAACCATTTATCCTGATCATCATCTACATCATCTTCTAGTTCTTGCATCTTCTCTTCCTCCACATTATACTTTTACCGCCTTCCTCTTGGATCATGTCTAACCCACAAAATGACCAACCCGCTTATTTCGAACTTTGAGTAAAAATAACCAAGCCATATTGGCTTGAAGAACATAGGGCTCATTTCCAAATACTGACATCAACCTTGTATTAACCATGGTAAATCCATTATCATGTTCAATAATGTAGCTCTTCTTAGATCATTTTCATTCAATCGTAGCATGTACCATAGGACAACAAACATAACTAATTTGAGAGACTTAAAGTCACACTCAAGTATATCATCCAAAATCCCATAGTATCAATTTTCCGAGACTTTTGGATGTATGTCGCTTCTAGATGAAACATTAGTCACCCTCGAAGAATATAGCTATACCTCGTGAATCACAAGTTTCATGTCATCCAACATTTTGATTCAAAATTTATGACCATTGCACCACATAGCCTTGTGGTGTTTCACCGCAATATGTCAAACATGTAAAAATTATTGCAATATCGTCAGTTGATAAACATATTTATTCTTGGCTGAATGTATGCAAAGAAAATAATCTCAACATATATATACATCAATATAATTGAAAATAATTACATAATATGGGTGATTAATATATTTATACGTACATGTTTATCTCTTAAACCATATGCTAAATCAATTTTCCTTTGTGTAACATTGGAATCTCCATTACGATGAGCTTCTTTAACCAATGAAGCCACACCTTCCCATGTTAATGCGTGACTAGATTGTTGACATCGTTCAATCCATACCATCATCCAATCAAGATTTTGGCAATGCACAAATGTAGTGCATCCCACTCTTGACCAATCAGATAAAAAATTGAAATTAAACGACGTATAATTAGTTAAATACCACAAGATACTTAACCTTAATTTATAATTGATGTATATTGAAGATTAAAAATTAAATAAGTACAATATACATAAAAACCATATGTAAAATGTATTCCAATTAATCTCCATGACCATCTTATAATTATCTCTCACTTTCCTCAATCTACCTTTCCCCATCAGGTACTCCCCTTCGAATTTTTTAATGGAATTGGAATCCCAAATGTGATCTACATGGATCTTTGTTGCAAACTTAGGAAGATATTCACTAATGTACACCATGGTATACCATATATCCCTCCACCAGAGAACCCTCAGGATGTGCTCTTTATCTAACCAAAGCCTTCAAAAATTTCAAGTGTCTCTCAACCATCCACATTGACCTTGTGTGTGCAGGTCCACACAATTCAATCTCCTCAACCTGGTGTATGAGGTAGTGTTCTTGTGCATTGAAAAATGTCGAAGGTAGAAACTTTTTCATTTCACACATTAGACGAGGAATTTTTCTCTTCCAATAATTTATATCTTCTTTATGGATTTCTTTAGATGACAACCATCTACAAGTGATTCAAAGCACAAATATATTAACGATATTTAACGAAAATATACAGTATATTACATAACAAGTAAAACAAATGGAAATTATAAGATGTATACAATGAATTGAACAAATCTCGCTACTTACCTCATGTATTTTCAAAGATCATATATAACTTGCTTGACATTGTTTTCAAAGTTGTCTAGGAGAGATAGAGGTAGAACGCACTGCAACAATTATAAAATGATCTTTTCATTATTTTTCCAAAAGTAGTAAACACAATACATTGAAAAGTACATGCATTATACAAGTGTATATAATATACCATAATAATTACCTTAATGAAGGTATGCCAATCATGTTTTCATCATTGACCTAAATTCACCTTTCTTTGTTATTATATTGTTTATGTTCGCAGCAAATCCTGTGGGAAATCGAATTTTTATATGACTTCTTTTATAGCATTGCTTTGTTGCTCTGTTAATAACCAAGGAAGGGAACTTATATTAATTTGGTCTCCATCGCTATTTAATTGAATGACATTTTTCATTTCATGATTGACTTCCTAAATGTCACTACAAATTTTGAATTTTTTTTTCTTTGTCATGCCTTCCATCCAATATTTTCCATAACGTTTTGTAATATTCTTTCCAATATGCATTGTATCAAATAAATGCACAATTTGTAGTTGCTCATAGTAGGGCAACCTACTAAATTTTCTGGGATAACTTTTCAGTCCCTGTGGAAGTCGGCCATTAATTCCTAGACGACCTTCATGAAGCATATAAGTTAAACAAATTAACAATGACAATCATTGTCAATTACAACATGAGTAAACACAACACAATATAAAAATATAAATTCAAAACATATCATATATGATAGATAAACAATTTGATCCGTGTATAACCTTGATGATTAATTCTATTATATTCCAACTTCATATAGGCGAGGTGTCATTCTTCGTGGTTTTGATGTAGTCTCCTCTTTCCCATTGAAAAGATACAAGTAGTTTGATACTTATGATTTCTATGGAGGAAGTACCTATACTCATCAAACACCTGCTTTCCTAAACTTGTTGAACGACGAGATTTCATCTTTGGACCACAAATTGGACATGCAAATTTTCCCTTTGTTTGAAGACCTACAAGATCATATATAATTGGATTAAATATGTCAATTTTTATAATTATATATAATGAATAGATTATTTTAAAAACATGTATGATATCTACTTCATCAAATTAAATATTGTTAAAGTGTAGTCGAATGTTATAACATACCACAAAAATGTGTTAGCCCTAGGGCATCATGAATTGTCCATACAAGCATTGCATGGAATTGAAATTGTCTTTGTCCTATTGGTCTAGAGATGTCATACATAGTGACGCCATTTCATAACTTTAATAACTCGTCGATAAGAGGCTTGATATATACATTCATTTCTTTAACTTGGGACTTACCTAGTTGAATGAACATAAACATTACATAATTATTATAACCATTTTACTGCAATATATATAAATTAATGTACATGACTATTGAATGAAAAAAATGTCATTATGCAACAAATAAGCAAATGAGATGCTACTACGTTAAATAAAATTGATGTAAGCAAATACCTGGAACAATCATTGACAACATTAGGTACTCCCTCTTTATTGACATCCATAGAGGAATGTTATTGTTGATAACAAAAATAGGCCACACTGAGTAAATAGATCTCAACTCTCTAAATGGATTGACACCGTCTGCTCCCAATGAAAGCCTGAGATTATGAGGTTCTTCTTTAAAGTGTGGCCATTTTTCCTCCATGTCCCTAAATGTAGAACCATCCACAGGCATTCAAAGAATTCCATCTCCACTTCTATTCCGTGTATGGTAATCCATAAATTGCGCTAAGCTTTCACATCTAAATAATCGTTGCATACGTGGAATAATGGGAATATAACCAAGAACCTTGCGAGGACCTTTTTTGTTAGTTGATCTATTCAATATCTACTAATATGAAATTATGGGAATTCTGTTTCAAATTCCTATTGTTTATGATATACAATATGATCATTGGGACATTCATCTATTGCTTGATACTCCATTATATCTTTCATAATGGCAGATAAATCTCGGTATGAGCGAGGTAAAATATTTGATGGTGGTAACAAAAATTCACCAATCAATCTACAACAAAAAATAATTTGTTAATATAAAGAATATTAATGATACATATTTCATCATTTATTTACTAGTGATGAACTAACAACAATTAAAATAGATGAAAAAAGATGACATATATGACATACCTTAACATCCGTGAGATTGCTATGTTTGATAAACCATTCGTAACCTTCAAGTTCAACAACAACAATACAATAGAGAGAAGAGTTGCTTGGGAGCCTTCATAAAGGGGCTCTTATGGCTTCTCAAGTACAGGTAAATCATGAACATCATCAAAGTCATCTCGATCATCATGATTAGCTTTGCCACTAAATGTGTCATGGATCAATGTATTCGTACCATCATCTTCAACTATGTTTTCTGGCACATGATCATCTTCTTCCATAAGATCATTAACTTCATCTTCGATATTCACAGCTCCATGTTTTTCCGCTTGCAAAACCACATTCTCCGGGCCGTGATAATCCATATCATTTACCATAGGGCACCCCAACTTTATAATAATGATAGACACAAATAAACCATGATCATGATCAAGTGACTATATATATATATAAAATGTTAAAATGATATAAACATTTACAAATTCAATCAATATAAACACATATAATGAACAACTTACCAACGGACGATAATCATGCCCCCTTCAACGTGACCATGCTGCCTACAATGTTTCTCAGCTGTTGTGATTAAAAGTCATCTCGTCTTTAAGCCCTTGCAATTATTGGAAGGACAATAACATTTCCCATCACCCTTTGTTTTCAATCTAGCCCACAATCTATCAAGTGTCTCTTCATTTTGTTCTAGACTAATATTATCTGACATGATTTTTCTTTACCAAGCTTGACTATTTAGACCTTCAAAAATTATCAAACTCACTCCAATAATTTTTATTCATAGACAGGTAACAAAATCTAATAATTTTGGCATGCAACCACCTCTGCAAAAGAGAAGATAGTCTAAAGTTAATGACTCCAAAAAACACTTTAAAATACTAATTTCAAAATTTATTAAATTCTGATTTTACTATGATTTCCAACCGTTAAGACTCCTAAAATCATAATATTGAACTTGATCGCAAACTTCCTACAACGATTGAGGTAGTGAGCTAGTAAGAGAAAGTGACCCATTCTTAAGGAGCAACAAGTCAGAATCATCATTGCTAATGTCAATACGGATTTATCCTTTTAGTTAAAGATGCAATGTGTCACTTCTTATGATGAGCTTATCCCTAGGGCCCTCAACATTGAGAGAGCCTTAATCTCACAAGGAAGAACACACTAGTAGAATTTGGCAAACAAATGACTAGGTGACTAAAAATTTTAGTCACAACAACTAACAATGACTAAATTTTGCTCATTTTTTGCAACTCCGCTATAAATGAGTAAATAAATTACTAGTTTGGTCGTTGATTAAAAATTATTTAGTCACACAAATAAAAATGACTAAATAGTTAGTCATTTATTTAGTCAAAATCCATTTGAATAAATCATTTAAGGAATCAAGAATATCGCCTGCCAAAATACTTTAAAACTTTAATAAACATACCCTAAAACTTTTGTCAAAATCTTATTTTCAGGCGTAGCCCACCAAAATGGAGTTTTCATTTTAATAAACATACTCTAAAACCTTTGTCAAAACATTATTTTCAAGCATAGATCACCAAAATGGAGAAGTCTTTCCGTAAAGAATGACAGAGAACGGTGAGGAGATGTGCGTGAAAGGAGGCATAGGATTCATTGCTGCTTATCTCATTCCTGCTTTGCTCAACAAATCTTACATTGTTCCCCCTACTATTTGTAATCTAGGTATTTACTTGACATATATTTGCATAATCTCAAATTCCTTCAGAGGCTTTTGAAGTATCAATGTATCCTATATAGGGTTTAGAATGATTTCTTTTAATTAAAAAAATAAATAAATGATGTATTTCCCGTAATTAGATAATGTGGAGATCTCCTAAATCTGCCCTAGCACACTATCCTCTTTGGCATTGTATTCATTACTCCAGCTACTAGGGTTTTGCATGTGACATCTTTAATATCTTCATGACTGTGGCTTTTAAATAGATCTCAGTCTTTCCTTTAATCCTTTTCATGGTAACCCTTGAGTTCCATAATCCACCTTTCTTTCTAAGAATGGTGTCTTAAGCTAGACTGCATAGTATGCATATAAAGCAAGTCCTTCATATCTGCCATTGTTCCAAACCACCACTCACTGCCTTGCTTAAAATGTTGCCTCCATAAGCACAATAGCATGTTTTAAAATCATGGTTGCCAATGATTGACCATTAAGGTCACCACTTTCATCATGAAGATACAATGAGATTTTTGTCTTCAAACTCAAGGCATTATGCAAGATAACATTTGAATTGTTTTTGTGTATGATTTGATTTTATTGCACATTTACTACTTTGCTAACTTCCTTTAAGACTGGGTATTGCACCCTCAGCTGCAATCTCAAACAGCTCACTCACTATCACTTGAAGATTCCTTTCATGAGCATCCTTCTATAAAATCAAACTATTCCCTATAGACTGCCTACTTACTATAGGGGACTCATTGTTTCATGGTATTGTAGTTCTTAAGATCCTTCAACCTTATTGACACTACTTCACAGTCCACAAGGTATTATTCACTATTCTCCTATCTTTGATGAGTCTCAAAACACTGCTCAAACATGCAATCTACTACCTCCATTATACATTAATGGCTAAGAAGAAACATTGAACCTATGATTACCACTATTACTTCATTTGGACAGTCATTCCCTGATTGCATTTTCCTTGTCTAACACTACCAAAAGCATTTGAAAAACCCTTAAGGTCAGCAAGGGGGTAAGGAAACTCACTGTTAAAATCTCCACTTTACTATGCAAGTTTTGAGCTTTATTATCTTGTCACTGCTCAACCTCTTTTTGACTATCACATCTCAAGTGACTGTCATTCTTCTTACCATAGATTGCATTTACAAATGTCACTAAGCTACATAGTGTGCTTGTTATTGGCTACAATCTTTAGATTGCAAGATTTTTTATTACCTACAATGTCTCAATCTTTCTGGTATTGCAACCTCACTAATCCACTATAGTTATTGTTTATGTTTCTACGGAGGCCTAGGTTTTGTACCCTAATCATGCTCTTACCAATGTGTCTGTTGGTATTAAAAAACAACCTTAAATCTTGGGTCAGAAAATTAGTTGTCTTGACAAAGTTGTGGTATGATCTTGGATTGTATCCTAGAGTGTGTGGGAAGCTTGTGTTTGATCATTAAAGTATGTTAACCCGATCAGGGAAATGTATCCTATATATCATGGGTCTTGCTTTAATACTTTCCATATTGGTTATTAGCAGATCACATTATTATAGTTTGCGATAACCCAAGATTGCATTCAAGTATGTAACAAACTTGGTTTGTAGTTTAAGCTATATGCTTTTAAGTAACATTCATAAGGTTCAAAAAATCTTGATCACTCTCTACAATAGCCCATTAAACATGGGTTGTGCTTGAATACACTACATAATTAATTTAACACAACCACTCTGCATATCAACCAGAGTTATAGGCTCTTTATTGCAGAAAAAGGTAATCACTCTTCCATCATGCTATAATTATATCCTAAACTGTTAAACTTGAGACAACCTAAATGCACCCAATGATGATTGACACCTACATTATACAACCTGAATTAACTACATTATATGAGTGCCTCCATTTCTATCACAACATAGCCACATTAAAATTGGGTCACACATGAATGCATCATGTATTTGTTATAAAACAATTGTGCCACATGACCAATAGAGTTATAGATCACATAATTACAGTCACAAGAATCTGTTCCTTGGTTGTGATCATATGGTGATTCCACACAACAAAATTTGGACATGAAATTCTCAAAACCCTAAACCTCTAAAAATGAAATATGATGAGATGTTGCTTTAAAATATAATTTTCAAACTTGGAACTACAAATCTGACTTCACAACTGAATTCTGCAAAAAGACAATGACTACCCTCAACCTGGCGATATCTTCTTGAATTTTTTCTGATTTTTCCCAAGAAAATCATCCTTAGTTCTCCACAAACTATCTCAAGTAGAGCAAAACACTGTCACAATAAATTAGGCCTGAACTCACTTTTCTTTATGTCGGCCACAATTTGATTTTTTTCTATTTTTCATGTTGGTCGAAATTTTGACAAAACTGATAGTCAACATTTCAATGAAACCCAGGTTCGTCAAAATTTTGACGAACATTGGGGATAAACTTTCAAAAAATTGAAAATTACACATCAAATTTTACAAGAACTCGACGATACATCAAATTATACATATTTCATCGGATTTTGCAGTCAAATGAGTTAGTGTCATTTCTCACTAATCCTCCTTGATTAAATAATTTTCAATTAATTAATTCAAATTTCCCTCTTTCCACCATGATTAAATAATTTCAATTATTTAATTAATTCCAATTTTATTCAATCCCACTTGATTAAATAATTTTTAATTATTTAATTAAAAATCCTAATTTCTTCTCATCCTCACAATTAAGTAATTTTCTTAATTATTTAATTCCCTAATTTTCCTCCAACTTGCACAAAGCATATTCCCTCCAAAAAGGAATATTTCCTTTTCAAAATATCTTCTTCCCTCTAAAATATCTAAAAAGCATATCCCTCCAAAAGGAATATTCCATAATTCAAATTCAAATTTGAATAGATATTTTCCATGAAGATAGGGATATTTTAGGCTCTCATGAATTCTCATCCCTTCATCTCCTTGATTTTCTCTCATCCATTTATCTTTAGATCCAATCTCCATCATTGATTAGAAATATTAAAATATATAAAACAACCCATTCATTCATGAAAATCATTCACAATTTTCATAAGCTTGGGTATTCTTGAATCCTTGAGCAATATTGAGCATTTGGGCATCTTTTTGTGAATCACATCTTCAATTGAGCTTTTGGAATCATGAATTATGCACAATTTGAGCAATCCACATCACAAATTGTCATTAATCCACAATGGGATTGAAGGTTACAGAGGCACTTTTGCAAAATCTCGACACTTCTAATTGAAAAGTTTCGACGCGTTTGTTAAAACTCAATGCATATGCAAAAACAAAATGAAACTTTTATTTAGAAGTGACCCATTTGACTGATATATTTCTCTATTTGTGTTGTAGGTTATAGCAACACATTTGTTTAAATTTTGACACGTTTGCAGAAGATCGACGATTATGCTTTACAAAGTTTGACGTGTTTGCAGAAATCAATGCTTTTGCTCTGACAACTCTATTTTTGTTTTGTAGGTTAATTTGACACGTTTGTGAAGAGATTGATGCTTCTATTTGTTTACATCGATGTGTTTACAGAAGATTGGTGCTTCTATCAGGTATAATTCAATGCTTTCACTCTGTTAGGGTTTACATAATCTTTTTTATTACTTTCATTTTCTTAACCCTAATGTGTGCCTATTTCTTTATCTTTTCTATTTGAGGTAACATTTGTGTAGCATGTGGCATACAATGGGAGAATACTAAAATAAAGAATACTAATGATTTTGGTTGTATGTTTTGTTAGTCTAGTTATTCACATTTCAATTGGTGCTCTTAAAAATAACCTACAAATTTCACATTTCAATTGGTGCTCCTAAAATTGAACAACTATCACATTTCAATTTGGGTTTAAAATTGAAAAAAAATAACATGCATATTTCAATTGACACTTTAAAATGAACAACTTGCACATTTGAATTTGGTGTACAAAAATTGAACAATACAACTCTTATTTTTAATTTGGTGTACTAAAATTGAACAATACAACTCTCATTATGAATTTAGTGCACTAAAATTAACTCTATGTTGTGCTTGGTAAGCTAGCAATTGCATATTCTCTTTCCTTATGCTTAATGTGATCTTGGAAATCAAAAGAACCATTAGTTTGCAATCTATTTTGTACAACCAAGGTGTGACTGTTTATGGATGCTCTCCCCTTATGAATCCTATAGACATGTAAAATTGAATTAACACTTATCACATCTCAGAATCACCCTAGAACATCTCAAAACATCTCAAAATCAACCTGAAACATCTTGAAACAACTCAAAATCAACCTGAAGCATCTCAGAACATCTCAATATCACCCCAAAATATCTCGAAACATCTCAAAATCACCCTGAAACATCTCAGAATCAACCCAAAATGTCTCGAAACAACTCAAAATCAACTCAAATTGTCTTAGAACATCTCAGAACATCTCTAGAACATCTCAAATCATCCCACGATCATCCCACAACATCAAACAACATTAAACAATATCTGAAACCTTAATTTCCTCTATTAATTGAATAATACAACATTATTTAATTAATTCACTTTTTCATCATTCTTGACAAATTAAATAAATTTCATTTATTTAATGAAGTCCTAAAAACCCTAAATTTTTTATTAATTAAATAAAACGACATTAATTGATTAATTCACATTTCATCATTTCGACAAATTAAATAAATTACATTTATTTAATAAATTCCTAATCTAATCTTATTTCATCTAGATTAATTAAATAATACCAATTATTTGATTACCTTATTCCCCTAAGTTGATAAAATTATTAAATCATAATAATTTAATTAAGACACTTTTCATCAAAAATTTGAATAATCAAACTAAACTATTCAAATCAATTATCAAAAAAATCAAACACAAAAAGGAATTAATTAATTAAATAAATTAATTCATATTCCTCACCCACTTTCTGATTGAGAAAATCATGGGTTGCTAACTAAGCAATCTAATTTTTCTAACTCAACCATCTAATTCCTAACTAAACCCTAACTGATCAATCTAATTCCTATCCAACCAATCTATTCCTCAATCACCCAAATTGTGCAATCAACTTTGCACAATCTTCTCATGTCTAAATCCTCTCAACATATTTTGACCGTTGATTTGAATTTTCTCCAACGCGATCCTGATTGTTGATTCAAAATATCATTTCCTATATAACAAACCTCTCTCCTCATAAATAAGGATTGGAGAATCAACATACTTTTTGCAACGAAGTGTTGTCACAATCACCATTGATAGAGCTTCAACCTTTTTCGATCAACCAAGCATCATTCATCCAGCTTTTGCATGCAAACTTTGGAGGCTTCGCAATGACAAGAACAATCCAACATCAAGAAAATACACTCCGATATGGGATGGTAAATTTGTGCTTATTTCTTGCATTCATTTTGGTAATCATAGGTTTCTTAATGTATGTTCAATTAGCTTAGCTTCATTTTGTATGTGTAGGATTATATTTTAGATTTTATGTGTTTGATGTTAGCTTAGATCCTAATTTCAATTGCAGTTTGATCTTGTTTTCATCTATCATCTTCCCCCTCACAAATTTTGCCACACTTGATGGGACCTAGGTCCCCCTTAGTAATGTTGTTTATGAGCTAAATTGAAGTTACATGGTTTCGGGAGCTTTCGGGAGAAGTTTCACGCATTGCCCAGCAAAAGCTCGCATTTGACTATTAAGATTCATGAGCATTTGCAACAAGAAGCTTGCTTTTGCACTAAGAACCTTGCATTTGCACCAAAAACCACAAATTTGCTCATTTCTAGGTTAGCATCTACACAAAGATTTGAGCATTTGTTTCTGGAATTGAGCATTTGCAATTTTTTCTAAGCAGTTTCATTTTTTCTGAGCATTTCCTCTAGAAATCAAGTGCACGGATCCTGCATTATTGTAATGAACCTCCTTGCTAACATTTGCTTGTTTTGAATGTACTAATGGGATTTTTATGCAGGATTTGAAACATGTTAACTCATTTTGTGTAGGGAAGATGATCGGTCCAAGGTTTTCATATCCAAAAATGTTTTTTATTAACTTAGGAAAAAATTTCATTTAGTGCAATAAATGAACAACACAAACTCACATTTGACTTTGGTGTTGTTAAAATGAACCAATTTTAAGCTTTCTAAGTTAGGAACTTTTGTTTGGTGCTCTAAAATGAACAAAAAAAAAACTCACATTTAGTTTTGGTGCTATTAAAAATTGAACAAATTTTAAGCTTTTCTAATTTAGGAACTTTCATTTGGTGCACTAAAATGAAAAACAAAAACTCGCATTTGATTTTGGTGTTGTTAAAATGAACCAATTTTAACCTTTCTAAGTTAGGAACTCTCATTTGGCTCTCATAAAAAGAACAAGAAAACACTTCAATTTTGGGTTCTAAAAATGAACACATTTCATGTTTTCATAATTAGGAACTTTAATTTTGGTGTATAAAAAGAACACAAAACAATTTCTATTTTGTTGACGCACGCTTGATTCACTTTTTTTGGACCAAAGTTAGAACCAGGCTTGATTACTTAGAAACACTTCAATTTTGGGGCTTAAAAATGAACAAACTATTCTTGTTGTTTTTACACCATTGCTATCTTAATTGCTTGATGTCCTAAACACTTCAATTTGGTGCAAAAATAAAAAGAACAAGTATATATTATTCACATATTTTTGGGGATAATACCACTCGAGGTGTTTAAAATGAATCAATTTGCTATGAAGTGTATGTCGTGTATTCATTGATTGGAAAAGCTACATGTTTGTCTTCTCCCATTGCACCTTTTGGTGATCTTGGGTAAGTGAAATTTTTTTGAGCTTCACACCTTTATTTTCAAGCATATCTTTTTAGAGGGTCTTCCTACTTGAGGAAACTCCCACATTAGAGAACTCGTAGGTGACCCAAGCGGTACTTTCATTTTGGACCACTATATAAATCTTTTGTGAGTGTGAGGAAAGTTCATCACTAGTTGGGTGTGGATGTCCTATACTGACATATTCTCCCTCAATATCCTTGTGATGTGTAAAAACCGCAAGGGCTAGGAGGTTATTAATTGAACAAAATTCCGCATGTATAGGTGCCCAAAAATAATATTCCCAGAACATGAATAAGAGCCAATTGTTTTAGAAGCCGCCCTATTATCCAAAACATTCTTTGAAAGTGCTGCATCAGAATTTACTTCTGAGAAGTTACTTGCCAAGTATGACTACAAGCCAAGGCCATAAGTCACATGTAAAATCATCTCTTCAGAGCATGAGATAGGCCCACCTAAGAGAATGGTTCCTATCCACTAGGGTTGTAAATGATTTTTTTTGTTAAACTTGCCAATTACATTCTGAAACAATACTGACATCAAATTTTGTGTTTGACTTAAATAAAAAGAATACATTAAATGAGATGGTTAAATCACAAACCCTTTGAATTAATGTATACTTGTGAAAGAAGCCTTATGTTTTCAATCCTTGAAAGGATTTATCCTTAAGATGTTTCTGAATATTCTGGATTTTATTTCAAGTTGCACTGATCAAAGTAAACATTTGGTAACTATGGCTTGGGTCTTGTGATTTCACAACTTGAGCTATAGACATTCATGTCACATAAAGTCCATGCTTTTGAGTCAGTTAAGTGTTGTTCTATCATTTTCCATACTAAAAAACACAGAGGAAACAAACACTGAAGTTAGAAATTGCCATTCCAGCTCACAGTCTTGGACATTTTGCTGACACTTAGGGGAAAGCAAATTGAAGTTGTTTATAGGGTCATTGTTCAAACAAAGCAATTGAAAAACCAGATAGATCATAAAGTCTCTCATCCATTATTCCCATACTACTTATTTTAAATAAAAAAAAACACTAAGATCATTCCTTCACTTAGATGTCTATGATATCAATAGTTACTTGGAACTTGCAGATAGTTCAAGTAGCTTTCCCACAACATATCCTCTAGACAAAGAAGTGAAATATTGACCCTCATTCTTCAACATTTTGATTTCCAAAAATTATTCAAATTCCAAAATAGTACTCAAACCTTAGGGTCTTGAGCTTCATAGCAACCATCTCAAAACACCATTACACCTTATGACCATCTAGTGACCAACTGCTCCATTTCAACAACCAAACCTTGTAGCACCAATCCTTCAACCTAGTCTCACACACATTGAAGGTAAACAAATTGACATCATAAGCAATTTGAGAACCTTCATATTTGAGAAAAATTAAACTCCACCAATTTCTCAATGCATCAATCATTTTAGACGAAGAGGAGGAGAAAGAAGACCTAGTAGTTGGAAGACTTGTGCTACCACCTCTTGCATGGCAATAGGTATGATCCTCTTGGAAATATAAACCAAGTGAACTTATGATAGGGTATTGAGTATCAAAACATCCCAAAAACATGTCAATCTATTACCCAAATTACTCTTATGAAGGGTCACAACATAAAATAGGGCAACAACATCAAGGGTTTCAAAATCACCATCAAGAAATAAATCCAGAACATCAAATTGCCCTAAATAAAATTGAGAGAGATCTTGAGGAAATTAAATGAAAATGAAATACAACATATCATCAATGCCTTATTCAAGGTTTGAACATTACATATCCACAACCGACATACATTATTCCATGAACACCTCAATATCCAAATCAACAACACTTCCAATATCCACAGTATCAAGAAGTTTCACAACACCAAGGTGTACCACAAGTGCAATATCAAAATTTACCTCAAACACAATATCAAGGAGTTCAACAAAATCAAGAGAAAAAAGAAAATCCGCCCCTTTGAGAGTGACTTTAGAGGTAACCATGCATGAGCTAGTACAATAAGAACTTATCAAAATCAACAACAGTCCAACTTATGGTGAACCAAACTTTAAACTTCCTTGGTATAACAAGTACAAACAAAGTGAGTTCCACAAAATAAAGGGTCACACAATGAACAAATGTGCTACACTCAAAAACCTCATCCAAGAACTTATTGATCAAGGAGAAATAACTATTAACATTCAAGGGCCATCTACCAATGACAACAATGATAGTGTCTCAACCTCAAAAGTTGAAAGCAATAATCAAGAGCTATCTATCACTGATCGCATTGACAATGTCTCTACATCATCTAGTGAGCAAGAGGACATAAATCAAGAATTTAATCCCAATCATAATCAAAATCAATGACCCATGTCTAGCAATGATCTAGTCCAAGATATATTGACATCATCCAACCTCATGGAAATACATATTGATGATCAAGAGACTCTTAATTCAATGCTTATACCCAATGTAGAAAATCTAAACAAAGAGATATTACCCATATGCCCACATTCTAAGGAAATCCAAGGATCCTTTACAAGCAATCCTTTCTTTGAAAGTGATCCATTTCGAGAATGTTATCCAAAGCATATAAAATATGATACCACAAAAAGTGAATATCAAGAATCCCTATCATTAAAATAATACAATGACTTGGCAAATATCTTCCAAGAATTCCAATATTTTCCAAAAGAAGAAAAAATACATACACCGAGCACACATACATCTACCCATGAGATGCTTACTCCTAATGGACATGTAGATGATATTCATTCAAGAAAAGAGTCTCATACTCTTGATGAAATTACCAAGGAATAAGAGTCACCTACTCTTAACATCTTTACACATGATCAAAGCATAGCAAAATCTATAGACATATCTGAAATTGATCAAGAAGAAGCATTAAGATTAGAAACATCCTCCAGGAAGGTTGAAGACATTAAGTATAAAAATATGGAGCACAATATCTTGAAATCAACAAAGATAATGGAAAATCTTGTGCAACAAAGTAGTGGGTATACACTAGTCAAAGAACCATCAATATATATTGAAGGGCCATCAGAATCTGATATTTCATAGGATAAAGTTGAAAATATCAATCAAGAAGTTATCCCACCTATGAAGGATCCTATCAGTGAAGAAGCTATCACATTTGAAGATCCACAACAAAGCAGAGAAGGATTAGCACCTTGTTTCCAAGGTAAGCCATATCCTATTGCAAGTACACTTTCTCAATGGATGCATTATCGAGATAGAGGATTGGGCCTACATGAACAGGGTATCCTAGCACAAGTCCAGATTATTGGAAATACTAAGCATCAAGGCCTTGGTTATTTAGTAATTAAGGGATCTAAACATATTAGTGATACCTCTATAATATTGGGGGAAACTTTATCTAATGCAAGCATCAACATAGAGAGTACAAAGAGTCCTTATGATGAAATTGCTACCAACGCTAAAACTAGCCATATCATGAATCATCATCACATATTTTCCCACCCTCTCATTAGGACCAACAACAAGAGAAAAAGCTATATCAAAGAAACAAACAAGTCATTGAAGCAAAATAATCAATAAAATAAAATGGACAAGAAAAATTCAAATGGATACAAAAGAAAAAGAAAGAAAATCATCCCTATCAAATTCCATTAGTCAAAGAAACTATGGGGAAAAATAAAAAAAGGGAAGTTTATCCATCAAAAATTTCCAACAATGCAAAAGCAAGCTTCAAGAGTGACCTACAAGGTATATCAAGACGTTGGTCCCTATCAAATATCCATATCCACCCATAATGGCTCATCATCCCAAGTTTGGAAAATAAAAGGTTCCAAACTGTTGACCAATCCATCTAAATATCATATCCCTCAACGTATTTCACCATCCAAGATATCCAAATATCACATTGACCATGCATTGGTAGCAACACTTTATCATAAGGATTCTAAGGGCACTCTGACTTAATGTGTGCATCAAGGTAAAGTTAACGTCGGTATTGACAAGGAAGATAAGAATTATCAGGGGTTACATTCAAGCGCCTGTATCCTAGAAAAACAACTCTTCTAAGTAGGATATCATTGGCACGTCATGACAGCAACAACAACCATATCAACACTAGCAGTGTCTACACCAGCACCACTAGGTGGTTCAAATAGGAGAAAAAAAATTGTCACCATAATGAAAACCTAGTAAATAGGCATCTTATGTGACATCAAAAATCAATACAAAACAAAAAAACAAGAAAATAGTCAAGAAAAAAATTATCCTCCAGTGAAAACCACTATGGTGGCACTTTGGACAAGTACCATGATGAAAACCTGGAAAACAGGCGTCATCTCTAGAATCGAGCATCTACGTGCACCATTTTAGGGGGAAGTATCTCAACTGATCCATAATAAATCCCATCCATTTTTATCCAAAATCCAACTTATCTTGATCTTGACAAATGTTTGGTGTATACTTTAAACTTGCATATGGAAAACATCTTGACATGGGTCACTATCATTGATCCTATCCTATCCAGGCTTATATGATCCATGAGGCATTGTCCAAAAGGGGCATACTCTATCCAAACATGTTATCCTATCACCTACATTACTAGACATTGGGGGCAAGTACTTACATCTTTCCTCAAGAAAAATCTTGATCTATGTCTTCTAGCTCATAGTGTGATCTAGACATTGTCCCAACAATAAGGTATACCCACCAATAAACCACTAGGGTAACCTTCAAAATAGTTCATCCCAAAAACAAGGTGTACCACCAGTGCACTACCAAGGTAACCTTAAAAGATACCAACAATGTAGGTTATTCCTTCACTCAATTTCTAAGATATTAACAGTTACTTGAACCCCATAGCTAGTTCAAGTAAGCTTTTCTGCAACATATCCTCTAGAAAAACATAGTGAAACATCAATCCAAGTTTTCAATATCTTACAACCTAAGAAAAAGGGTAAAAATACAAAAAAAGTAGAAAAATTATAATATATATATCCAAAAAAACAAAAATCAAGAAAAACAACAAAGAGAAATAAAATGTTCTCTAAGTGAAAACCACTTACTGGAGCTCCTAGAATAGGTACCGTAGTGAAAACTTCACAAACAAGCATTTTTTTTTAATAAAACTTGCATCATTATCTATCAGTACTATCCACAACATCCACCCATCCATTTCATAATAAAATAGTCTATCCAACCATGGCTTATCACTGATAAAGGAAAGCAGTCTTATCTTCAATTGGGGGCAACTTCCCAAAGCTAGTTGTGGATTAGATCCTTGAATGTCCCAACATCTAGAAAACAACAAAAATCAAAAACATTTAGAAAATAGAAAAAAATAAAAAACATTTGAAAAACATCAAAAGAAAAACATCGTTGGGTTATTCCTTCATGCAAAATTGTCTAAGATATCAACATTTTCTTGAACCTCATAGCTAGTTCAAGTAGATTTCCCACAACATATCCTCTAGACATAGAAGTGGAATATCAATCTAGGTTATTAATGTTGTTTACCCAAAAATAGTTTATGCTTTGATTCAAATGATCAAACTACAATGGTCTTTGTGTGTGCAACATAGGAAAGGCTTATTAGCCCCCAAGACCCTAGGTTAGTCTCCTTAGGTTTCTAACACGCTTTATTCCAACTTAGTCAAAAATTTAAAACCCAAAAAATAGACAAAAATACAAAATCCAAAAAACATTCACAAAATAGAAAAGGTCAAAAATATTAAAACCAAGCAAACTATGGGTCTTTGCGTGTACAACATGGGAAAGGCTTATCTTTATTAGCCCCCGAGACCCTAGGTTAGTCCCCTGAAAACAACAAAAACATCATCATAAAAACTTGAAAAAAATAAAAGAAAGACCCATCCCATCATCACAATTCACACTAAGGTTTTCATCAATAATAAAAAAATCGTCACACTCGCCTTTGATAAAACAGACAAACAAATAGAGCAAACATCAAAAGCTAGAAATTTCAAGAAAGCAATTGCATAGATTGGATTACAAATAGATGTGAACAAATGCCAGAGTATTACCTACATATTTTTTGACAATGTACCAACAATATCCTGAGATATGCCTTAACGGATCCATTCCTATGATAGACATGATCAACATTGGATAATAGCCCCACCACAAACAGATATGGCAAGTGATACTACAATTTTTTTTTAAATCTTTTTCTAGTTGTAATTTTTGTGATTTATTTTATTGACTCATTACTAGGATCTCTCAAGGATGTCCATAAGGATTTAGAGAAGAAGGAATGGGGGAAATTGAGCATCATTTCAATTTTCTATTTGTAAGATATTTTTGTAAAAATACCATGGAAAATAGTTGCTTTATTGAGTGTATGAAAGTTGTGTTGAAACAATTCATGTAGTAGTTGCATATTAGGTATTTCATACCTCTTTGTGTAAATGGTCAAAAAATCGTGTAGTAGTTGCATGTTAGGTATTTCTGACAATTTGTGTAGCATTTTCATGTTAGGTGTCCTATGCCTTTCTATGTGACTGGTCCAAAAATTTCTAACACAATCCAACTATATACTTTAAACAAAGTTTTTGTATGTTTGGTATGAACAAGAATACTCTTTGTTTGTAGAGTTAAAGTCCACATAATGGATGCAAAGTCACCTTGGTCATTAATACCCTGATACATTGTATTTTTTTGCTACATCAAATATGATTGTTCAAAAACTGTGAAGCCTCCAAGTAAAGCGAAAGCAACTCATCAACTACTAACAACATCAAATTTCTATCTATCATCAAATATTTCTTCTAACATCCATCTTGCCCACAATGTCATCAATACATATAATGATGATAATAAACCAATAAAAACATCATGTATCATGTATGGGGCATACATCTACCATATATCAACACCACATAAACAACATTTATCACAACAGTATATTGATCATCCATAATAAAACATCATATGATACAAAGTATGACCCATCCATCCATATCATATGCATACATCATCATACATTGTCATCCATGAAGCATAAAATGGAGTTGAATTGAAGAAGGTATATCTCACATATATCATCATCATCAAAAGATGGGAATATCATAGTATATCATCATCAGTGAAACAAGTGTGATAGGATAATACAACATCATAACATATATACAAGGCCTCGACTGGGCTAATGAATATATATACAAAAAATCATGTTTGCAATATGTCTCTGAACAACAACATAATAAAGATCAAGTGTACTACCCAACAAAAAGGAAAACACTCTATAGGCTAGGCTATCAATCACCATCTGGATATGGTTGTCTAATAGGATGACCACCTACAATCATTTTAACTCATGATATTAGGGTTTCACTTTGAACATGTAATGTAACACAAAACGATACAAAAATGATGAAAAACAAGACTTAGGGTTGCAAACAAGCAAAAACAAGCACATGCAAAGGTTTAGAGCAAATGCTAAAAGAAAATGCAAGGGTTTAGAGCAGATGCTCAGAAAAAAAACAAACAAAAGTGAGGTTTTCAGGCAATTGTGAGGTTTTAGGTCAAGGGTGAGGAAGCAAGGGTGAATTTTTCAGTCAAGGGCGAGGTTCTTGAGCAAGGGCAAGGAAACAGTGAAAACAACAATCAAATGCAAGGCTTTAGAGCAAAAGTGAGGTTTTAGAGCAAGTGCTTGAAAAAAAGTGAGGTTTTAGAGAAAATGCATTAAAAAATGCAAGGATTTAGAGAAAATGCAAGGATCTTAAGCAAAGGCGAGAAAAATGATACAAATGCTCAAAAATCATCAAAACTTTGCTATTGATTGGTAATCAAGACTTTTTCTACCCTATCTTCAAATGACCATATCTTGGTCATACAGAAGTATTTTTCAGTTCTTTTTTTTAAAAATGGGGTAGAATTTCATGATCTTTGCAATGGTCTAGGTGGTTTTCATTTTTTTTACAGTTAAATTTTCCATTGGTGTCATAAGCTTGACCTCAAACCTAGCTTTTTTGGTCAATCTCTCGAGGGGGCAGCACATAGTCCTACCATCATTTCATTGACCACCGGGGCATAATGGGGCATCAATTTTTTTCAAAAAAATTGATCTTAAAAATATAATTTTTGAAACAAAGCAACCAGTACTTTGTATCAAAGAGGGGCAAAATGTAGACATGTAAAATTGACTTAACACCTATCATATCTCAAAATCACCACAGAACATCTCAGAACATCTCAAAATCAACCCAAAACATCTCGAAACAACTTAGAATCAACCTGAAATGTCTTGGAATATCTCGAAATCACCCTGGAATGTCTCAGAACATCTCAAAATCACCTCAGAACATCTCAGAACATCTCGAAATCAACCCAGAACGTCTCAAAACAACTCAAAATCAACTAAGAACATCTCAAAACATCTTGAATCATCCCACAATCATCCCACAACATCAAATAGCATTTGAAACCTTAATTTCCTCTATTAATTGAATAATACAACATTATTTAATTAATTCACTTTTTCATCATTCTTGACAAATTAAATAAATTTCATTTATTTAATGAAGTTCTGAAAACCCTAATTTTGCTATTAATTAAATAATACCAATTATTTGATTACCTTATTCCCCTAAGTTGATTAAATTATTAGATCATAATAATTTAACTAAGACACTTTTTCTCAAAAATTTGAATAATCAAACCAAACTATTCAAATCAATTATCAAAAAAATCAAACACAAGAAGGAATTAATTAATTAAATTAATTAATTCATATTCCTCACCCACTTTCCAATTGAGAAAATCATGGGTTACTAACTAAGCAATCTAATTTTGCTAACTCAACCATCTAATTCCTAACTAAACCCTGACTGATCAATCAAATCTTGACCGTTCAATCTAATTCCTAACTAGCCAATCTATTCCTTAATCACCCAAATTCTGCAATCAACTTTGCACAATCTTCTCATGTCTAAATCCTGTCAACAAATTTTTACCATTGATCTAGATTTTCTCCAACGCGATCTAGATTTTCGATTCAAAATATCATTTCCTATATAACAAACTTTTTTCTTCACAAATAAGGATTGGAGAATCAACATACTGTTTGTAACGAAGTGTTGTCACAATCACCATTGATAGAGCTTCAACCTTTTTTGATCAACCAAGCATCATTCATCCATCTTTTGTACATGAAATTTGGAGGCTTCATGGTGACAAGAACATTCCAACATCGGTCCTTAAAAAATCAAGAAGTTTCAAAACCTTAGACATTTTTAGGTCCAAAATTGCAAAAAATCCTATCTCTGAGTCAAAGTGGCACTTTTGACTATCATCTTGATCCCCTTCTATTTGCAACTCAATGTGTTTGATTTTCCAAATCAGTGCTTCTATTTGCAAATTGATGCTTTTATCTCAAAACATAGTACAATGATTCTTTTGACTATCACACAGTGACACATTTGCATACAAACAAGCAATTTTGGAAAACCTAGTCACTTATGTTTGGGGAAGTGCAACGCCTTTTCCAGTTAAAATGATTCTTTTGTAAAGTGGCACATTTGACTATTAGTCCCAAAACACTAGAATTCTCAAAAATATTAGATTCCTAATTTCAACCTATAGTAGTATAGAAGTAGAGACTCATTCAAAGAAAACTTGTAGTCTTCCCCATCATCCAAAATAACAACATATAACTTTTCAGCTTCATCCCATATCATTGGTTCACTTCGACTTTTTAAAACATCTTCTAGTCATCTTTGGATCAAAATTAGTCCTATCAAACAAAACAAAAAAATCATCTAAACAAAAACCTACGTTTAACATTGGTCATTTGGTTAGATCTCCATATCTCATTCCCTAGTTTAGCTTCTTGCTTGGAAAATTGTCTCCTTTCAAGTATCTAGTTAAATTAGTGTCAAATCTTTGTGAGATAGCTTTATTGGGAGTCATAGTCTACTTCTAAGTTTGTAACCTCATTATCCTTTTCCTTCACTTGGATTCGTTATTCTAGGACAAGCAAGGATTATCATCAAACATCCATCAATACAAGATCTAGTAAAAAAAAACTCTAAATAAAAGGTTTCATATCTTCCACTTATCCAAACATCATTCAAACATCGATCAAAGATTTCTTAGGTGTCATTGCTAGTCCAATTTGAAAAAAAATCCAAAAATTGAAAAAAAAATCATCCTCATCTAGCTTCACATCTCACATAGGATCACTATAAGTTATATTCCTATAGCAAAGTCCCAACATGTGAAAAACTTGGAATCTAATCCTAGTAGCTCTAGTGTACCCACTACCATGAGTGCTACTGAAACAGCCCTAGGAATGCTCGGTACTGAATTCAATCCTGGAGCATAGAGTACTCCAAGACAAATCTAAAAGTCTCAAGATCAAATGGTCACAATACAATACATCACTCACAAAAGTGAGGGATTCATGGAATATACTCCCAAATAACTTCTAGAAATGACACAAGACTCATCTCTTGTTAGATAATTTGATGCTATGTTATGGGTTGATCCAAATCAATACTTGCTTAAACTTGCATAGGGAGGTTCCAAACTACCTAAAACATTTGATGTCAATACACTAAGGGAACAATCCTTTACATATATAGCATCAATAAATCATCCACATGAAAATGAACCCTTGGTACACCATGTCATACAACAATACTAGAATCTCCTCTACCAAATGTACTAGGTCAACCTACTATGCATCTAATTGATATGGATCCAAAAACATTTCAAGACAACATATGAATCTATTGTTTCTCAATCAAGGTCTAGGAAACCAAACAAACCTAGGCTATCGAAATCCAAACATCCCACCAATTGGAAGATACATAAATCAACCCAATCCCAACATTCCAAATCTGAACACAATGAATTATGGGGCCGATCCATTTACAACAACACCTTCACAAAATGTACACCCTCAACAACAACCTCAATAAAAACCTCAACAACACCCTCAACAACACCCTCAACAACAACCTCAAAAAAACCTCAACAACATCCTCAACAACATCCCCAACAACATCCTCAAAAAAATCAATACATCTCACAAGAAACCCTTACACGATAACAAAAAAAACCATCAATACATTTGACAACAAACTCCAACTGCCACACCACAACAACATCCTTAAAACCATTAATACATCACCTCACAATAATAAACTCCTACCCCAGAACAACAACAAAAATTTGCTTATCAACAACAACTACTTGCACAACAACAACAAAAAACATCACAAAAAAATCCCCAATACATCCAATATCATCCCCAAAAACCTAAAAAAAAAATCGTTCCACAGCATCAATATGGTTCATAAAATATGCCTTCACCACCACAAAAAAATACACAATACCAATCAAATCCTCAACCTCAACACACTCCACACAATCCATATGGCATGACATTTAACATCCCCCCTTATCAAAATCCACTATATAGTTCATCCACCATACCTCAACACAACACATATAACCCACCACTGAACAATCCTCCTACTAATATAACATCAGAAATTCGAAGCTTAAGACAAAAAATACATGATATATAGATGGGAATAACCAAGAAATTGTATGCTCTCCAAGATCTATGTCCCTATCCTTTTGATAGGAGTATAACAATGCTACCATTTCCCATAACTTTGAAATACCAAAATTTGACAAGTATAATGGACGTGGTAATCTTGAAGAACATATACAAGTGTTCTATGTAGCTTGTATAGAGGTGTCTTGCAATGATACATATCTTATGCACCTCTTTCCATTAAGCTTAGGGGGACAAGCTATTGAATGGTTTTCATACTTACCCCCAAACATCAAAACCTTTCAAGAATTTATAGACCAATTTGTCACACACTTCTCCTATAATATTGATGCAAAAGTCATATTAAATGAATTATATATTTTCAAACAAAATAATGGGGAAACCTTTGCTTATTTCCTATAAATATGGCAAGATAAAGTGACCAAATGCAAATGGCCTATTCTAGAAAAACAACAAATCAAAATTATTGTAAATAATCTAAACACAAAAGTTGGGTTTCATCTATGTATGCAATGTGCCACAACATTTGAAGAGCTTAGAGCAAAAGGTCTTAATATCAAAAGGGAACTTATCACTAAAGGGTCAGTAAAAATTTACAAGGATAACAACCAACTATGAAGTTCCAATGACAAACCACACATATGGCCTAAAAATAAGAATGTAACCAACGATGGTGTGGTAGATACAAAGTTCATTCAAAACACATAAAATCAATTGAATAATAAAAAAAATCCAAAATGCTCATCCTCTAAGAGGACTACCTCCTAGACCAAATAACTACTCAGCTAGAAAAAAGTACACTCCCTTAGGGGAACCAATTGAAACAATTTTGAACAAACTAAT
Organism: Sequoia sempervirens; assembly: GCA_007258455.2. NCBI lineage: Eukaryota > Viridiplantae > Streptophyta > Pinopsida > Cupressales > Cupressaceae > Sequoia > Sequoia sempervirens. Next base: position 428,598,305 of record VDFB02086081.1, on the reverse strand, counting down.
CCAAATAAACTTAATAAAGCTTCCTAATTTCAGACAATATGAAGAACCTCAATTTAAACCCACATAGTACAATGACAATGATTATTATATCATAATATAAAAGGACACTAAACATCAAATTGCATGAAGCTTAAAAATATCATTCAAGACCTTATAGATCACGGTGAGGTAAATATTATCAACATCTAGGGACCTTAAGAAATAATGAGTTAGGTATGTACAATAATCCTATGCTTGATCACAATAAAGGAAATGATGTTGGAAAGTCTAAAACCTATAATCAGTCAACTACTCCTATGAAAAAATGCCGTAGGACATATACCGGATGATAGCTACGATATCTCTATTGTTATAATACATGGACAAAATCCTAAGTGTGGAGTAACCACACGAAGAGAGAAAGTCACCATCCAAGGAGCTACTATGCAAACAAAAACCCTAAAAAAATCAAATCCTACAAATTATAGCCTAATAGACCATCTCAACAAAAATCCAACACAAATCTCAATCTTAGAACTCTTGAGAATCTCTCCCACACACAAACAAGTATTAGGAAAGTCTCTCTTACAATCATCTGTACCTACTAACATAGATACAAAATAATTATAGACCATGGTAGGGCATATCACATCCATTCATCACCTTGTATTCATGGAAGAAAACTTCCCTCTCAAACATATCACAATCACACATTACATCTTGAGGTCTATGTCCATAAACATAAGGAAAAGAGAGTTTTGATAGATGGAGGTGTGTGCTTAAATATATGTACTCTTCAATTGGTCAAGCATTTGGGATACTCTAAAGGAGCAATCAAAAGAACAAAAGGAATAAATATCAAGGAATATGATGATAGTGAAAGGGACTCTGAAGGAACCATAAATTTTCCTATATAAGTTGGTCCTATAATAGTTGAAATGACATGTCAAGTTTTAGACCTTTACTTGCCTTACAACATCCTTCTAGGATGCCCATAGATCCATGCCATGCAGGTTGTTTTGTTTTACATACCATCAATGTATCAAGTTTCCTTATAATGATATTGAAGTTACCATCCATGGTGACCATGAACCCTTTTACTATTGCAAAAGCATGGAAGAAAAGTATCATAGATTGCTCCAAGTCCCTAATAATGATACATCTATACCTTCATCATCCTACATTGATCCAACAATGCTAGCATCTACATCTACATCACATCAAAATCTATTTGAGGTCAAGGTACAAATAAAATACAATGGTTGTGGTGATTACAACCTTAAAGAATCCTATGTGGAACAACTACAACTCTCCTCGAAATCATATGGAAAACCTCATCATATTAAAAAATCGTCCAAGACTACCAAGTTTGAACCTACTATCTTTATAAAATGGGGAGAACTAAACACAAAGGTTATAGATGAAGGATATTTCTCAAAATGGATATATCATGAAGAATAAGAAGAAGCTCCTCTTATTGTTGATCTGAGTAGCAAAGGATATCAGATGATCAAGAACATGGGTTACATAGGTAATGGTGGACTCGGTCTAACACAACAAGGAATCAAAGAAACCATCATTTTGGAAAAGTGACTAAGGTATTGTTATGCCTTGCATAACCACCCCATTGTATTTTTGGTAAAAATGGGTCCCCCTTATTGTTTTTGTTCTGTCTTTGGGAGTTGTCTTTTTCCTTCTGAGCCTTGTTTTTTTTTGTTTGTCAAGTTTGGGTTTCAAACTAGAATTGTCACCTTGCACCTTCAAAAGTGTGAGTTCTTGGTTCCATCCTGATTCTAATCCCCACGTTTCTTCCTTGTTTTGTTCTTCTTTGTCAGAATTGGGTTTCAGAATGGAAATGACACTTAGAACATTTTCGAGGTTCGAGTTCTAGTTTTCATCCCAACTCTAATTTTTGATTGTTTATTTTTCCTTGTATGTTTTTGAATCGGGTATTGGACCAGAACTAGAACCAGGAACCATGAACCTTTTCAAGCTTCCTATTCCTGGTTCCATCCTGATCTCGATTCCTACATCCATTGTGCTTTCTGCCCGTCAGGTTCAGGTTTCAGAACTATCTCGAAACCTTGCACTCTTTGAAGGTTCATATGTTGAGTTCCTTCTTGATCTTGAATCCTGACCTATCGTATGTATTATTCGGTGGCTCATTAATGAATTCCACCCCGATCTTGAGGCCCAACCTACTCCATATTAATGGTCATTGATTCAAATGCATGAACCAGTTTATATTCTCTTTGTTTCTCGATTTTGGCTCATTATTCCTTTTTGTTTTCAACAAAAGGAGCCAGAGCGGAGTAGAGGATTAGGGCTCAAGGTCGAGTCTAGTGATTTTCGATTAGGATTTAGTTATTTTTGCATTGTGATTTTTGAGGTAGGGGTTTTTAATTCTTCCTTTTCTTGTTTTCTCATTTGCTTGCTCATGTGCTTGCTTGTTTTGTTCATTTGTTTCATTTTCTATTTTTTGGGTGTGTTGTTGTTGGTTTCTTGGTTTTTCTATTGTCATTTGGTTTGTTTGTTTTTTTCTCCTTTTGGGTCTTTGTTTTTTTTTTCTTCATGTCCTTTTGTTGCATGTGGGTTTCTTCATTCTCACTAAAACCCTAGTTGTTTATGGTTTATGTACAGTCAACCTTTTCTAATTTAAATATGAACCCTAGGTTTTCCTATGTCTAATCCCTAAAGCTACAACATTTATTTAAAGTATTGGTTTGGTTTAGTAGGGTTCAAACATATGAAAAATACTAATCTCAAAGGTTTTTGTTGTTAGGTATTAGAAAATTCATTTTTTATCACCTTCATGCTTGATCAGGTTCCAATTTTGATCATCGCACATGTTGCAGGATCGAGTTTTAGAACAAAACCTTAACTATGCATTGGGGTTTAGTTCTAGTTATTGACACTATTCTAACTCCGACTTCCAACCTTTGGTCCAATTGAACATAGGAACGAAACCCTACCTTGACCAAATCCATTGATTCGGTGTTAGTTTCAAACCCAGTCCTGACCTTTGAATCTTGGTCGAAGATCGAAATTGAAATAAAACCTTAACCTATTACCTCGAGGAGGGTTCTGATGCCAATTGTTGTTCTGATTTTGATTTCCACACTACATTCGAGATCAGACCGTGGAACAAAACCAAACCCTTGACCCCATATTGAGTTCTGGTGCAAATTTCTATCCCGATTCTGACTTCCAACCTCTTGTTGGGATCGAACTTTAGAGTGAAACTTGAACCAATTCCATTTTCAAGGTTCCAATTCCAAGAGATATCTTAATCCCGATTTTTGATACACTGTCTATAAGGTTCGGATGTTGAATGGTGTTCTGATCCCAACTTTCGATATATCTTTTATAGAGTTCAAGTACTAAATTTCAACCCGATCCTAATGTTTGATAGTATGGTAAGGGGGTTTTCTAGGGGTCATGTTCTAGGTGCTATCCTAATGCCTACCTCTAAAAATAACAGAAATATCATAAGAATGAATATACTTTTGAGGATATAGGGTTTTGATATGAAATGTATTTCACGCGTAACTCTTTTTAGTGTTCCCATCTACCTAATGAATGTCATGGTTGTAGGTCTATTAAATGTTTGATTTAGAAGAGGATATTCACACCGAAGAGGTGCAATAAGTACAAGGGGGACAAAATCCTAAGAGATTAAAGCTAGAACAACTTCCCTAGACCATGAAGTATAAGTTTCAAGAAAATCTAGTCCCATAAAAGTTTGAGTCATAAGTAATGAAGATAACTGACACATTAGTTGGTCACATTGACCTGGAGCAAATTTTCAATGATACTTTTGTAGAGGATGATAGTCCAAGAGCAAAGAAAATTGCTAACTGAGGGTTAACACATATAGCCTCATTCCTCGTAGTTGTGTAGTGTCCTGAATTTATATTAGTTGTTGCACATGCATAAAACCTAGTTTAGAGAAAATTTATTGATCCTTGGGGTAATGATATTATTGAATTAACACTAGGAATGATGAGATTTATCTTTGAATTGCCTCCCCATACTAACCTCAAAATCATGATGGAGGCCGAGGCATTAAGGAAATATCAGGCTGATGTGGAGGGAAATAAGAGGTATATAAATAAGAGATGGTTAAAATCTAAGAATTTAATAAAGAAACTTCCCCCAAAGCCTAAGAGGTCTGATTTCTCTACTGAAGTAGGTGAAGTCATTATATTATTGTCTAGGGCATTTGGGAAGGAAGATTCACATGCTTTCAAGGATTGGATGTTCCCTTTTATTCAGATTGTTCTTGATGGAAAGCAATACTTTGACTGGGGGTAGATGGTATCAAATGCAATTCATGATCAAATTACCAAGGTAAAAGATACCAAGACATTTTACATGAGTTGTTATGTTATATATTATGCTGCTAGAATGGGGAACTTCCCAAGATTGAACACAATGGGCATGCTTGGAGAGGTAGCAAGACAAAATAAGGTCAAGAAGTATTATAACCAATTAGAGCTCAAGAAGGTTGAAAATAATTTTAAGAGAGTTAATGATGCCTTCCTCTATGTGGTTATCAATTGATTGATGAGATATGTGGGGTTAATTCAATACCCCAAGACCACTTACATTAGATTATTTGGCTTTAAAAAGGCTCCATTCAAGTTTCCAAGGTGTTGTAGTGATAAGATGATTTGAATGGAATTCTCACAATAGGTGACAGAGGTAAATCCTAAATTTCCAAATAAGCAATGAGGCAAGTTGCCATTTGTTTCCTATGGAACTAGGTTTTTATTCACGTCAATCAACAGTGGCAACCAAGGCTGTAACAGAGGAGTTTCAATCATGCAATCTCAAATTTTATGAGGAAAGGAGGAATTTTGACCTAAAGGGGAAGATGAATGAGTTATATGCTTCCTTGTTTCCTTATCATGAGCATCACCTTGAATATTTCTAGGCCAACTTGCAAGATCAATTTGAGGTCATGAAAAAGGGGTATGAAAGGTTGACTATTCCTCAAATGAGGGACTTTAATATCAAAGAAGATATACCTGAAGGGTTATCAGATGATGGTGTCCTCGATCCTCAATATGAGGAAGATCAAATTGCAACCAAATAATTGGAGCTCATCAATTAGATGAAAAAGGAGTAGTTTGACATAAATAAGAATTCAGAAGTGGTTATTGTTAGAAGCATAAAGTGGATTGATGTACGCCTAAACTGACCCCAAGGCAGAGTCACAAGAAAAAGGAAGGATTCATAAGCTGAATCATTCTCAACTGTTGAGAAAAAGAAGTATAAGAGGACTAAGAAGAAATCTTCACAGGTAGAAGAAGAAGTTACAATGAAGAAGGTTATAGAAGCCTTAAAACAAGTTGAAGTTACCTATCAAGCTACTACTACTGGGGTTGTTTTACATCTTGGTGTTGAACCCCTTTCCATTGTATACCCAGAAACAAAGATTGCTCAAGAAGGTCCTTCTACCACTCCTCCACAAACTGAGGGAACCCCTTCTACTGCACCAACCATTGTAGAAACAACAACTAAAGAAGGGGAAAGATGATGTAGAGTAGAGGTGTATAATGACCAAACAACCTATGAAAACTAACCACAAGTTCCTTTAAACATCAAACAATGGGCTTTCCTTCACAAACTCTCATTATTTCTTGTAGCCTTTCCAAAAGGCCTTTTTGGACATAACTTTTAAACCATAACTGATCTACAAGAAAGGAGACCCATTCTAGATACCCATTTGGATCTTCCTACACATATCCCAAGATTAGGTAGGTTTCCTTTGTACAAAAAGACTCAAAAACTAATTGTCCTCCTTTTGAGTAGGCCTAATTGGGCAAGTATGCATGATATAGTTAGGTTTAGGGCTTAAATGGGACTCAAATCATGTTCCAACACCTTCAAAATGTCATATTTGGCCTAAATCAACAACTCCTACTACAAGGATCATTCTCCAATGGTCCTTCAATGATTTCTTCAAGTCTCTAGGGATTATAAGCCTGATACATAGAGACATTAGATTGTTACAACAACTCCACACATGCAAGCCTCCACACCTATCATTAAAAATTTGGAATATTGAAGTACATTCCCAACCAAGCCATTCCACCAAGTTTAAGGGGTTTTTACTAGTGGAATGGAAATATATGCATTTTTCTTATTCATTGGTTACCCTACCTAGGGTTTAGACTAGTCTGGGAAGAAATTGCTCTAATTTTCTCAAATATTAATGAAAATTAATGAAACTAAGTGAAAAAAAAATTAGATTCAATGTAATTCCATCCTCAATTGGTTTTGGATTAGTACAGGATTGTACAAATCTGTACAACACATAAGAACAACAAAGAAACGTTCAAAATTGCAGAAAAACAAAATTCTCTTATTGTTTTCACTTAAAAACTTCAACCACCACCCCTCTCTTTGATGGTACAAGAATTTTTTAAACATTTACAACCACTTTTCAAATTATGGACTAACACAAACATCATTATGTCCATTTTGACAAAAATGGAAAAAGTTGCTTGACAACATTATGCAACTTTTGACAACTTTTGTATTTGCACACTAACTTACCCCTAAGAACTCAACCTAGACTCCAACACACATGGAATGGTATAAGAATAACTTATTACATTAAGACAACACAAAACAAAACAAAATATCAACTTCCTAACCCTTTGAGGCATGAAAGAACTGTGAGTGCCCCTACACCATACTCTCGAGAGGAGAAAAAGAACTCAAGTTCTGCTTGAGTTAAGACCTACAATAGTAAACCTGCATCATGACCCACTCATCATCTGAAAACGAATGGGAACCTGCATCATAATCTGCAACAACATCCACTTGTGAAGAGTACAAATCAATAACTAAATCTGCAACCTTGAAATCAATGCCTTTGCTCACAACTGCCCTTTGTTTGCATTTGCTACTTCCAACTTGTAACTGATCCCTTTCTACTTGATAGATGGAATACAATGCAATAGGACCTTTCCCCACTTTAATAGCTTGTTTCATTTTAAACTTAGGCTTATCACCCCTCAAGTTTACCATCTCATCCAAAGCATTTGGTCCCCTCTTTTTATCTCTAACCATTAGGACAACAAACATGGTTTATTGATCAATGGTACTGCTCTCTTCCAAAAGAAGTATATCATTACTAACCTCCAATATATCCTTGTGTAATTCCTTCAATGAATATCTATATGCTTCACCCTCAATAGAAAAAATAAAAATTGAGTGCTTCTTTCCTTTTCAACACTATCACTACTCAGATTTGAAAGAGACCCTTGCGATAAAACTATGTGATGTGTTCCACACTCACCCAATAATCCTTTCAACAAGTCAACTTCTAGTTGAAGTATCTTGGTATCCAAATCCACAATGAAAAATTTATCTTCCCCATCTACAACCCTCTCTACTATCCTAGTAGCAAACACAAATCTACTTGCATCCTCAAACTCAAATGGTATATGACTAATATGGTGAACTAAATGGAAAGCTTTGTCCTTGTAGTCTAACAACTAAAAATATGACCCCTACACTGTGTTTTCCAACAACTCACCCTCCTTAACTTGCACATTAGACTCAAATTCACTCTCTTCAAATAACTTTAAATTATTGATCCTTTGCATTGGTAGTAAGGAATGTGAAAACTCATCCACAACTATGTCTACATTATCCTTCAAAATGATTTGGACCTCCCATGAAAAGTCATAAATGTCAACTATTGTCATAACAATTTGAGGTCTATTCATTCTTACAAAGCCTTTGTCTTATGTTTATAAGGTTTGTACAAACTCCTTTTCACTCACCAACATAACACTAAAACCCACTTGTGATTCTTGACTTTCCTCTTTTAATGGTGTAAGTGTGTATGAAACTCCATCTTTCTCTATGACATGTGTTTTTCCTACCATCATGCTTGGCATTCCTATCATATTTCCAAGGCCTACCCAAAAGAAAATGGAAAACATCCATTGGACTTATGTCACCCAAGACCTTATCCTTATAACCCCCTATGTGAAATTTTACCCAACTTTGTTCATTCACAACTACTTGCTGCCCATTGTTTAACCAAGACACCTTGTAGGGAGTGGCATGAGGTAACCTTTCTAGTTACAACTTATCAACCATTTCAAGAGAAACCAAATTATTTATACTACAAGAATCAATAACAACCTTACAACACTTACCTTGGCTTTTACATGTAGTCCTGAAGAGTGACTTTATCTATGGTGGTTCCTTCTCCATTGGCCCTTTGATTAGAGTTCTTCTCATCAACAAAAACTCTCCAATCTCTGGTTCTTCAATGTGTGGTGAAGAATGTATACTCTCAACTTCATCTCCACCTTGTGCAATCTGATTTATTCTTTCACTTCAAAAAGAATTAGATGGTTGCTCCTCGGTACATTGCCATGCTTGGTAACCTACAAATTTGTTGCATTTATAACACTTCCCAGTAAAGCCACTTGAACCTCCTCTTTGACCTCCAAATCTACCCCTAGAATATGATCTTCTTCCCCTAAAACCACCTCTTAAATCTGTAACTTGTTCTTGGGTATTGTTTGTCTCTCCTTGACTCCCATGTGGCTGTCCTAAATCAGAAAATGACCCTCTTCCTCTAGAATTCCTTCCTCTACCCCTACTTTGCTTTTCTTTCCTTCTCCTCAACTTATCTTTAGCCTTTATGGCCAATTGATAAAACTCTTCCACCATTCTTCGGTTTGTGAGGCTTAGTTCATCCTGCTACTTGTATCTCAACCCATTGATGTATCTTGCCACCTTTTCCACATCATCTTCTACATGGTTTTCCATTATACTCAATTTGTAGAACTCCTCTGTATAGGCCTTCACATCCATATCCTTTTTCTTAAGATTTTGAAGCCTTCTGAATAACTGAATGGCATAGTTACCAGGTAGGAATTTTCTTTTGAGTTTAGCAACCATCTTATCCCAAGAAGTGATTTTAGATTTTCCCTTCTTTCTCCTCTCATCTTTTACATAGTCCCACCAAAGGAAGGCATGACCCTTCAATTTTTTCTTAGCCAACTTCACTCTTTGTTCTTTTGGTACATCTTCATATTCAAAGTAGTTGTCTAGTGCTCCTATCCAATCTAAGAGTTCTTCACTGTCCAATTTTCCTCCATACACTGGTAAATCCATCTTTATCTTAGGAACTTCTCCCTTGACTGCCTTCAGTAGCTTTTCCATTCTCAAGTCATCAGGATCCATCTCTTCTTTGGACCCTTCTTCTTCTCAGTCACTCAAGTCTCTTATGACCGCTCCTCTTTTCTAGATTGTTTCAACTCCAACAAGCCTAGTTGCAAGGGCTTTTGTCATCTCCTTCAATTCATTCACCTCTCTGGCGATTGGATTCCCTTTTAGAGGAATCTTTGTTCCTTCTTCACTTCAACTTTCTCTCTTCAGACCAACCTACACTCTAGTACCAATTTGATGCAGACCAGGGGTGTATAATGACCAAGCAACCTTCAACAACCAACCATAAGTTCCTTTAAACATCAAATAGTGGGCGTTCCTTCACAAACCCTCATTATTGCTTGTAGCCTTTCCAAAAGTCCTTTTTGGACATAAATTTTAAACTAGACCTGATCTATAGGAAGGTTGAACCATTTTGGATACCCATTTGGCTCTTCCTACACATATCCCAAATTGAAGTAGGATTCCTTTGTACGAAAAGGCTCAAAAACTGACTTCCCTCCTTTTGAGTAGGCCTACTTGGGAAAGTATGCATGATACAATTGGGTTTAGGGCTTCAATGGGACTCAAATCATGTTACAACACCTTAAACATGTCACATTTGGCCTAAATAAACAACTCTTACTACAAGGATCATCCTCCAATGGTCCTTCAATTATTTCTCCAAGTCTCTAGGGCTTTTAAGCCTGATACATAAAGACATTAGATTGTTACAACAACTCCACATGTGAAAGCCTCCAAACCTATCCCTATAAATTTGGAATATTGAAGTACATTCCCAACCAAGCCATTCCACCAAGTCTAAAGGGTTTTTACCAGTGGAATAGAAAGATATGCATTTTTCTTATTCACTGGTTACCCTACCTAGGGTTTAGACCAGTCCGAGAAGAAATTTCTCTATTTTTTTCAAGTCTTAATGAAAATGAATGAAACTAAGTGAAATAGAAAGTAGATTCAATGTGATTCCATCCTCAATTGGTTTTGGATTAGTACAGGATTGTACAGATCTGTACAACACAAAAGAACAATAAATTTTTTTTTAGAATTGTAGAAAAACAAAATTCTCTTATTGTTTTCACTTCAAAACTTCAACCACCACCCCTCTCTTTGATGGTAAAAGGATTTTTAAACATTTAAAACCACATTACAATATTCATCAACCACTTTTCAAATTATGGACTAACACAAACATCATTATGTCCACTTTGACAAAAATGCAAAAAGTTGCTTGACAACATTATGCAACTTTTGACAACTTTTGTATTTGCACACTAACTTACCCCTAAGAAATCAACCTAGAATCCAACACACATGGAATGGTCTAAGAAGAACTTATTACATGAAGACAACATAAAACAAAAAATATCAACTTCTTGACCCTTGGAGGCATGAAAGAACTATGGGTGCCTCTACACCAAAAGAGCCTCCTGTAATAGACGCCATAGAGTACCCCCCTCTCATCAAATTCTGAAGAGACTCCCCTTTGGGAAGAATTAGCTAGAGATGAAGGAGAGGAAGAAGAATAATTTGAAGAAGAAAATGTGGATATGGGAGAAGGAAACATCTAGAATGAAGAAGAGATGAGCCATGTCCTAACTGAAGATGAGTAGTGGGATATATTGGAAAGTGCTCAAAAGCAAGTTGTTAAGGAATTTGATCGTGAATAAGAAGAGCAAATGAAAAAGGATGAAGAAGAAGCTCAACAAAAATAAATGGAGCTTAAAGAGATTGGTGATATTAAAGCAGAGAGTGAGAGGAGGGAAAAAGAGAAAGCTGAAAAGGAGGAAGTTGATAAAGAAAAAGATTGAGAAACAAAAGGTTCCATTTGTGTCAAAAATTGGAGAAATTTCTACACCTCTATCGCATCCAATGCCAACACCTTCAAGTGCTCAGCAAATGATAGTGTCACCAAGTATCCCCACATGGCTAAAGTTAAATTTAGAAAAGAGGCAATAGGTTCAAGAGAAACCAGTGAGTTGGGATGAGATGATCAAGGAGGTTGATAAGGTAAAGCCTAAGAAAAAGCCAAGAGCTTTACATTCTACAAAACTGGCTATTAAGGAGGATCTAATTGTAGAGATTGTAACCCCTATCATTGAAAAATATGATAGAGAACTACAAGTTGTAGACTATCAATTGAGAATAGTCAAATTGGGAAATAAAACCTGTAATTAGCAAATGTCACTACTGGATTTGGCAGCTACTTCAGCCAAATCCAAAATGGAAAATGATAAGTAGGTAAAAGATGAGCTAAAAGCACAACTGGAAAAATTAGAATTTTTTTGAAAGATCTCACCTCATTAGCCTTAGAGCAACCTGAGTCTTTGGAGGTACCTATGCTCATGAGTCGAAAGGAAGTAGAAGAATTAAACAACATGAAAAAGAAGGTTGCATGGTTTGATAATCAGTTCAGTGCTTTCAAGGAGGAGATCGAGAAGCTCCTAGAAGAAGGATATAAACAATATGATGAAGCATGTACTCTTCTCAAAGAGATTGAAGAGTGTGCATAAAAGTGGTGGGAAGAGTAGGAAAAGTACAAAAAATTATTGAGAGAGTTGAAAACTATTGATAAAACACCCAAGGGAATGTTGATCTAGTAAGGGATCTTAGGTGATAAAGGTCCAAAACATCTTAAGAAGGCTATCACATGGGAATATTCAAGGAAATTGTTACATAGGTCACAACTAAGGATTTACCCCAAAATGGACAATTGAATTTACTGCAAGAAATAAAGGATAATTGGGGTAAACAATTGGAATAGTTCATAGAATAAAGTGATGCTCATGAAGGGAATCTTCTAGATAAGTCGATGATGATTAAGTTTGAGACTCGTTTGGCCGTAAAAGGTGTTAGCCAACTGTGAGAAACTGTTGTTGTAGTTGCGGGAGAATTTTAACATCCCAAGTTCAAGGTGGAATGGGTTGATGGGCCCGACGAAGAGTTTTAGAAGAACTATGATGAATTTCATGGCTTTCCAAAGGAGACTGGCAAGTGAGAAGATAATATTCTATTTTTTGAAAAAAGGATAAAGTCAACAAGTCAACTTCTCCCATGCATCCATTGAAAGTTAGTTAACTCCAGATCATTTTTTACATACCAAGAAAGTAGCACCACTCCTCACATCAATAGTTTTGACAAAGTGAAGACTCCAGTTCAACTAGAAGAATCCCTATAATTGTGGATCTAGGTGCCCATTTTATGGATCATGATTTTTGAAAGGAGATTACAATGTTTTATTTCTTTCTATAAGTTTAGAAACTCTCCTCATTGTAAAGGTTGGAAAATTGAATTCAGATTTGTAGCCTAAGTTAGATATTTTGAAGGTTTTATCCAAATAGTTAAATTTTTACAACTTTTATGCAATTAGTTGAATTTCAAAGATTTCTTAGTTTAAAGATGATGTTTATGGAAAATGGATTTCTATGTTCTAGTGGATCTTGTTGTGCATAAATGTTTCTTTGTTGGCGAAAATCAATAGAAGAGATCAAACTTAAAACCATCTGTTGCATTATCTATGAATGGAATTTTCTTATTGTTTGTTGATCTACAAAGTTTTGTGATGAGTTAATAATGTTTGTTATTGAATTAATTTTGGAGAAAATGAATTGCAATTATATTTATAAATCTACACTATGAATGGGTATAATTGCATAAATGTTTGTGATTTATTTCATTCATCTGTTTTAGACTTTACAAAAATGCTTGTTATAGAAATTGCATGTCTAAATTTGAGAAAAATGTTTGTTCATGTTTTATTGTTCCAAAAATTGTGATCCATCTTTTTTGTTTGTTCAAAACTCACTAGTAGAATATATTAAAGGAATCAATTTGTTACCTTTTTTTCCACAAAGTCCCTTTGAATATTATAGTCATGTTGGCTACTCGGTGAAACAACATAGTTATGAACCAACTACTGAGACCTTGGAGGATAGGTGATTTGATATTAGCTATATTTTTTAGGAGAATTAGGATATAAATATTCTACTTAGTTTTTGTTGTGTTATTTTGACCATCAACAAAATTGGTGCAAGAGGGAGGGCCTTGAGGAACAAACTAGAGTGAATTGGGTCATTCTCACCGAACAGGTTTGAGTGAATTCTGAGATCTACTGCCAACAAAGAACCATTTGTATAACTTCGATTCTTTACTCGGCCTAGGACATGTATGATTCCAATCCCACCACCATTAACACCACTAGCAACTCCACCAATATTTCCATTAATACCACAGTTGCAACCACCTAACCCATCGACACTAACGGTGTTCTTCGTAGGGAATCCATCACCACTAAGGACCATCCCTAGTGGTATCCATGAGATGCTTAAAAACCTAGAATCATTTTTGTTGATGGTGTTTTTTGCATAGCAACAACTTGACAGAATATGATATTATATCTCTCTTGAAAGGTAGATCTCTATCAAAAAGCCTCAAGAGATAACCCCAAGGTCTCTAATGTTAGGTCTTAACAATGCAAAAACAACTTAGTGATAAATGTGAAAATGTTGGTAATCACAAGGGAGCTTACAAAACAATTGTTGGTAACTTCAAAATCATCAAAATCTTGCATAGTGGTGATGCTTTCAATCCTAAAACTAACCCATATTTTAAAAGAAATAACAAAATATAAAGGGTTTAGAGAGATTTCTAAAACTAAACTAATTCCTAAGACCAATTGTGCAAACAATCTAATATCCAAAGCAGACCAATCCTTCAAAACCAATTTCTACTTAACCCAGATTAAACCTGCAATCTCACAGAAATAGTGCAATCTTCTAAGGAAATAAAGATTTTCAAATCATGGAGCATTCACACAAATCAACCTTATTTTATAATTGAAATTAATAAATACCCACAATTGAACTCAACACACAAATTTTAGGCCCAGGCTAACTTTACACAACAACTTACAATCAACAAGCTACTAAAAGTATGGACCAAGGATTGCTCAAACACTTCAAATCTTGAATCATTAACACAATTGCATCACATCTAAATCTAAAATCTAACATGCAATCACAACTTTAAAGAAATTTCTCACAGATCTAAAAAAACAAGAACCATGAAAGGTGAATAACAAAAGAAAGAACACCAAAGCACAATGTCTTTACTTATATTGAATCACTCAAGTTTGCAACAATTCAAGTATCCACAATATTTCAGCACTTTCTCTCAAAAAATACTAACTCCTAGCTCAGTTCTCACTATTCCAACTATGTCTAACCCCAAAAAATGAAGCTTGAGCCTCAATTTATAGAAAATAACAATAGGTCGGCCCAAAATTAGGGTTTACATGATTAGGTTGGCCCAACAAGTCAGCCTAGAGAGTTTTGAATAACATTAAATTACATTAAATGTTTTCAAACTAACTCCAAGTCGGCTTGGACCCTTCTAGAAACACTCCACTTGATGGCACGACATTTGAGGTTGCCCTTGCTAGCTGAAACTCACATGATTGGCACAAGTCCCTAGGCAACTACAAGCTGGCTATTTTCCCCTTCTTTATTGGATTCTAATTTGTTAGCCATCTCTTTGAATTTCTCCAATATACCTTTCACATCTTCTAGATCTGGAATTGGGATAAATTTAATTCTTAATTTATGAATTTTTAATTCATCAACATATTTTGGCATTGCTTTGTCCCATTCCACCTATAACTCATGATATTTGTCTAGCTTTGAGATGTATATGGATGCATCCTCTAGATGATCTTTAGCAATTGGTGCACTATCAGAAGGAGCACATATCTCATGCCACCATGCCTGCAACCTACCTATGTTCATGTTTTTCTAACCAAATTTTCTCCTCCCAGTCATTATTTCCAAAAAGGTAATGCAACTGTCATATATCTCCTTCATCTTTCCCTGCAACTTCATTATCTTCTTCAAAGCTTTGGACAAGAGTTTTTTCCTATAATTCCATACTTAAATCCATTCCATCACTTAAGAAATATCATCAGATGTGAAAATATTCATTTTTTCTAATTCTTCCTTGGGTACATGGAGGATCTTCTTTATCTCTTCCACAGTTGTATCATCAACTTTATTACAATCTGTAGCAAATTGGGAGGTTTCAACAAGGAATTCAGTTGCCTTGGCATGGATACCAAAAATATTTTCAATTGATTCATCCCCTCTCTTACTGACTTCCTGAAGCCATTCATGTGTATTATGCACAAAGGATTTTAGCTTCTCTGTCTCTGACATAGCCTGCTTGGGCAACAACCCCTCTGGAATTGATGAACTACCATCAATACAAGTCTACAGAGGCTTCATTAAGTGTTGAACATATTTATAAACATCATTAAACTGCTTTTGTAGCCTTTCCTTGTCCTTTGTTTCCTTATCAAGCCTTTTGAGAATGGCTTGTGAGGACTCTTGAAACTCTTCCTTTTCTTGCTCCTTGGTTGTTGGACCCAAATTAATGGTTTGTACCTTATAATCAGTGGGTCTCACTTCATCTTTGAATTTATTTATTGCAGGAACAACTACATGAATGACTCTATTATTGAATTCATCACTTGAAAACTTTGAAATAGTCCTAGCCCTTTTTCTTTGCTTAGGCTACCCCCATTGTTCAAGTAACTTGTCCTAGCTAGGAGTTTCTTCTTGGAAAATTATTGGCTTTTTATTGAGATTTTCTTTTAGCCAATTTGGGATAGGTTTCTCAGTTTCTATCTCTTTATTTGGGCTATCAACCACATTCTCCTCAACATTCTACTCTATTTCTGGTTGATCTTCTTGTTCATCTTTATCTTGGTGAGGATTGTCAACAACCTCCTCTAAAATCTTCTGTGCCTCAGGATGATCCTCTAGTTCATCAAGTACCACATTCTCTGGAGACTTAGATGGTTTGTCTTGAACTACCTCAGATTCCATATTCTTTCTCTCTGCTCTAGAAGTAGACTGCTTCATCTCTTGTACAAACTTTCTCCACTCCCCACTTTCAGGAGTAGAAATTTCTTCATCTTCAGCTTCAGGATGCTCAGGATCATTTGATATATTTCCTTCCTCATGAACTGCTTCCTCTGAGACTTGTACATTATGAGGAAGAGGAGAAATGGGAGAATTATTTCCTGTAGTTGCTCTCTTTTCTCCATCATCATCAGGTGTATCTTCATTTTGTACTTCTTTCTCTGCAGTCTTTGTCGTAGCTACAGGGGATGTTTTATGTTTGGGAGAGTTCTTTCTTACATAAACTTGTGGCTTTTCCCTAGAACTTTCCACATCAACAACTTTGGCCGAGGAAGGAGCATCAGTAGTAGCACTACCTTTTCTAGCCTTTTTTTCCTTTTGTCTTTATGTGACTAGTCTCCTCTTCCTAACTAGTTGTGAAGCCTCTCCCTCTACTTCAGTTGTAACATTAGCCTTAGGAACCTTTTTTGTCTTGGGAGATGGTTTCTACCCTTGTTTACCTTGTGTCTGGCTCCTACTTTTTCTCTTTATTGACACAGGTATTTCTTCCTCTTGAACATCCTCCTCATGAGGCTCAACAATATCATCACCTTTATCAACTTCAATCTCTTCTTTAGATTGGGACTCCAAATCTCCCATAAAATCATAGGTGAATTTAGTACCATCAACTTCCAACTCCACTACCTTGTGTTTTACCCACAACCTAGAGTATTTCCTCACTGGCTCAGTGACTTGGTCCAAATTTGTTATCTCTTCCTCTGACTAGTTGATTGGAGGCAATCGCTTATTCCTGTATGGCTCAAAATCATGGTGTTGGAGTAGGTCTACATCATCATCTTGCACCTGATCAGGAACCTCTGCAACTCTATACAATCTAATTAATTTCAAAGGAAACCTAGAGAAACTTCTCCTTATGGCCTCAAATTCATCTCGACAATTGGCCCAATAGTCCTCAATGTGGTCTCTATGCCTGAATGTTCTGTTAGCTCACTTTTGAGCCTTGCCATAAGGATCAAACTTATTTCTGTTAGTATGATAATATAGCTCAAACTGTGCCATCTCCTTCTCAAAATGTTGAGCACTCTAAATAGAAGGGCATGCTTCTAAAGTTCCCATTCTCAATGGGAATTTTTCTCCCAATCCTTTCTTATTCAATTCCTTTTGTAGTATCTCCTCAAAGACTACCATTTTCCTTGTCAAATATAGAATTAGGAGTTTATTGGTTGGATACCTTGGTAGCCTGAGTGGGACAGTAGGAGATCCTTATATCCAGATGTATGTTAACCTTTGAAATTGAATGAACCATTGACCATATTTTTTTATTAAGTCCATGGCATCAGAAGAAATCCTCATATGGAGAGCATCTTGCAACAACCTAGGAATATACATGAGAAATGCATCATTGGCTCTCCTGTAGTTGGTTGTTTCTTGCTGCAATTGTGGATATATGTCCCATATCCTGTCTTTTCCTACACTCCCTTTGCAACTAAGACCCTTATACTTGGTCTTGCTTGCCAACATGTAGACAAAAGCAACGTATCATTGAACAGTGCCATAGAAAATGTTGGTGGTGTCCATCACAAAAGCAACCTAACTTCATCCATCTATCGATGCAAAAAATCACAAAACGTTGCAGAACACCCATTTGAAATCATTGAAAAAACACCAAACGTTTGTCCATTTTATGATGAGGTGGAGAAAATCGTCGTTTCCATTACGACAAAAACTACGTCGTGTGTACAAAAACCTCACCACAAATTTTTGTGGTTCATTGGGCTATGTTCCTCGAAATTGCGACAAAACCCTGTAGTTTTTTTTTTTTTAAATATTCATTCAAACATCTTCCCTCCCTAACACGCTTATATGTATGGGTTTTGTTCTTTGCATGAATAATTTGGCCAATGTATCTTTCAGTATAAGTCACTCTAACAAGTATTTGTCTTTCCTTGTGTCCTTTATCGGTGTAGCTTATCCGATGTAATCCTATCAGAGAGACTTCGTTCTATCGGGCCCAATGTTATTCATTACTTCTGATGGATATGCCTCACATGACCTGTAATAATGCAAGTCCCAAAGCATATGGGCATAGTGTTGAAAACCTACACATGGAAACTAGGGACCCAAATTTGTGTCTTAAGGTTGTGGAATCCCTACAAAAACCCTCATTAACCAATCAAAAAGTAAACAATTGTCTACTAATTTGAAAGGATTAATCAAAAAATCAGTTTTAATAGTTGAGATAGGTGTGAATAAAAAATGGAAGAATTATGGTAAAATTTCAAATATGTGAAGATCTCCTTGGGAAAAAATATAATAGTCACCTTCTTCTCTCATAGTGGAATAAAGTAAAATATGTTCTTAACATTTTACATGCAAAAGTTAGTGTAAAGACAACATACAAGTATGTTGATGCCATCATTGAATTGCACACCAAGCTCATGAATCAAAACAAGTATTGTTCCTGCAACACATGAAGCCCACCTGATTACAATTGAGTTCAAATAGAAATTAAATCCAAAACTAATGATTTCCAAACAATACATTCTATTTTTGGTCAGTTGTGTGTGTGAGAGAGCGAGAAAGTGTGTGTGTGTGTGAGAGAGAGAGTCAGAGAGAGAAGGTCACTTTTGTGATGGATCTCTAGCAAAATATGTGCATGCTTTCTCATATGATACCTGGGTGAATAAAAATAACAATTAAACCCAAACCAAAAACCAAACAAACAACATATAATACATAAATGTATTAATTCTATCCAATGAAATTATTTTATCATCAATGCATGAATCACATGATAGGTGATTACTAGGAGTAATCCATCCACTCACTTATTCCATTGGTCACTAAATAAGAGAATTATCTATAAAATTGCTACCTAGATTGAAAGGTGCCCCTCTGGTGCAGGAGCACCTTGACACAATTTTGACTCCTTGTGGAAAGTTTGAGAAATTGATTCAATTTGATGTAATAAGGATTATTTAAGTCATTTATAATGTATTAAATTCATATTTAGCAAACAAATGTGTAAAAATGCGAAGTTGTCAACAAATAGTGTCAAAATTGCAAACAATGTAAAAGTTGCATAAAAGCAACATTAGGGAGTTAAAAGATCATTAGGGACTAAACATGGGTAGGAATTTGGAAATCAGTTAGAAACTGATTATTCACGTTGTATTTCCTTTAAAATGGATTTGGAATCATTTGGGAACTCGTTGGTGGTTGAAGTTTTGAAATAGAATCAATAAAGGCACTATTTTTATGCATTTACTTACAAAAAATATATGTTTCTAGCCCTTGTATAGAGTTGTACAAGCATGAATGGATGTGTAAGTTTTAATTCGATAGACCACTCAATCACCTTCCTTTTGGCACATGTTTCATGCATTTTAGTTCTTATTTGAGAAAGTTATTGTAAATTTTCTGAAAATTGCCAATACCCTGACCTAGGGTAAACAATGAATGAATAATTTGGATTTCTCCTTTTGTATTAATTAGATTTCCTTGATTTTTGGTGAAAGTGGTCTTATATACACTCTCTTTCATATTATAAATTTTTTGGGTCAAAAACACATGATGAAGGCGTGATGCAATGAAGTTTATGACTGCAAACTAGGTACAGTCTGCTAAAAATAGAGTTGTGGAGGAACATAGCCTAGGGTTTGATAAAGAATTGAAAAAAGGAACTTTTGGTTAGTTTTATAAGCATAAAAAAGATCATTAAAGGTGGTTTGAATCATTTTTTATTAGAAAATGAACTTGGAAATAGGAGAATCAATAAGGGTTTGTGCGAGTCAGGGCTAATTAGGACTAACTCTGTAGTGTTCAGTCCTAGTTTGATCAGTTTTCTCCAAAACAACATATGCTAATATTTTGATATGTTTTAAAGCACAATAAGGGGTATCTTAAAAATTGTTTATAGTTAGTGATAGGGGTCTATGTTTGAATTTATCTCTGATAGTTACGTTGTAGGCCTATAAGGAATTTAGGACAGTTATAAGGAATTGGTTAAAATGTGAAAGACATACCTTGTTAAGGGATTGGATATTGTTGAATTAACCCAAATGAAGATATTTCATGTTTTGAACTAGTTTTTTTTGTCTTAAAGACTAAAATTTTCATTTATAGTCCTTTAGTGCCATTGAAGCCTATTAAGGGTAGTTATACCAAAATGATGAAATATGAAAGGGTACACTGGGTAATTGTTTGTTTTGATCAAGATTAAGTTGACTAAGGTGTTTGAAGGTCTTATAATGGTTTGGTACTCTAATTTGATGTAATTATATGAGCCTTGAAGGATGATTAAGGTGTCTAGGACGTCTCTTAATAATTTTGGAACTCTAAAGAAAAAGTTGAGTGTTTGTGTTGAGGGGAAATATAGTTGAATAAGTGTGTCAAAAGAGGGGAAGTTCAAGATTGTTTGTGACTTGTCAAATAAGATTGTGTGAGTTTTGTTGTGCCCTCAACACACACGCCCCGTTCGGAACGAGGACCCTCTTTTTCTTTCAACTTTTCAGGTCGTCATTTTATCATCGCCTTGTTTTGCGCGCCCCATTTTGGTGCCCCGGATGGTCAACATACCTCCAAAATCTCCTCTTAAGTTGACCGCATTCTGCCCCTTTAATTTTGTCAAGTTTTGGTGCCTTTCGAGGTCTCTTTGGCAGTTTTTCTCTACGAGTGGCCTTCGGCCCGGCTGGGCCCGCCCCTTTGGGTTTCCTCGACCGGGTTTCCCCATCGTGTCTGCCATCTTGAATGGTGGATGGGTCTTGCCTTCCTGGACCCTGGGTCCTAGCCCCCTGATCACCATCTGTTGAAATTTACAAAGTTCAGCTGCCTTCGAACCTGTCGAGCCCAAACCCCCAGGATTCCTCTCCCCGAGTTCCGCAAAGGCTTCGCCGTTCCCAACGGTGGACCTTTGGTGAAACTCCGCCCTCTGGTCCCCGACCTCCCCTTTGCCACCGGTGATTTTTGAGTAGAATTTTCCAAGATGGTCACCGCCTCACATCTTCCCACCCTCCGGGCCCTAGACCTCCCGCCGTTGTCTGTGGATTTGAATGCACCAACCCAATTGCTTCGTCGTACTCACATTTAATGAAGCCATTAATGGTGATGGGGGTATAAATATCTTGCCCAAACCTTTCATTCTCACTTATCAATGTTGCAGAGAAGGATCAAAGAACTTTCCAAAGGAGTCCACCGTCTTCATCAATCATTTTCGTCGCACCCGTTGCCGTCACTTGTCGATCGTGGGTGGATTTCACACCTTGCTGCATCGAGTATTTGAGGTAGGTTTACCATTTTCCCTCCCGAGCAATGTTTTCACAATTTTAAAGGTTTTAAATGAAAAACACGAGTAAAAGGGGACATGTGATTGATAAAACATGACATCTCGCACAAAACCCACATCCTCAAAACTTGAGAAAACCCTCTGCAAAACCCTCGTGATCAATCCAGAGATTCACCTCATCGCAACCATTCTTCACACAGGGGCGTTCTCATCCTTTGGGCCCGGGTCTCCTCTTGGCGGTTGAAAACACAACACAATAAACATTTTCCATAGTGGCTATTTGACCCCTCAGGCTCGGCTCCTCAGACCTCTGTCGTCCGTTCGCCGTCGAGGTTGAATGCTTGAGAGCCCAAACTTGGCCGCTATTTTTGCTCTTCGGGCCCGAACCGCAAGACTTCCATGTCTGGAAGTCTGCAAAGATTTCACCGTTCCAGATGGTGAAGTCACCTCATCTGCATGAGCTCCGGAGTCCACCTCTCCTTTCGCTGTCGGCTTTGGATTTGAACCCAATTTTTCATCGCCCACACAGTTCTTGGTCTGCAGACTTCCGTCCCATCCTCACCGTTCTAAACGGAAAATCCTCGGTGACCTTCCGCCTCCCAAGCCTCAGGCCTCCATTCGCCGCTAGGAATTTGGAATTGAACTTTAAATGGCTTCACCCCTTCTGGGCTCCGGCCTCCGGGACTCCGTCCCTCCTCCGCCGTTCGATTTAGGAAATCGGTGCGCGTCCGCCCAAGTTTCAGGCTCTGCCTCAATGCTTGCCATGGAAGCTTAAAATATAATCTAACGTCTGAACCTGATGCCAAGTCCGGTCCATCGGGCCACCCCCTCTAGACTTTCGCCCGATGATCGCTGTCTCAAATGGCGAAAGCAGAATGACCTCACGACCCCTTAGGTCCGATCGCTTGAAATTTGCAAAATTGTCGGCCACCCTTGGACCCGCCGGGTCCTGGACCCCGGGGTTCCTCTCCCGGAACTCCGTTTCTACTCGAACATTCCAAATAGCCAACTCTGGATGGCTTTCAAGCCTGGTACCTCTGGTTGCTCCCAAATCAATCCAAATGAGCTCAAATTTAAAATCTGATCTCAACCCACGTGCTTAAATTCAACCCTCTTTGTAATGATCCCTTTGAATGATCAAAATTTAGTTGGGAAAGATCTACTGGGTCACTCTTCCCCATTTTCCCTTTTAAAACAGTATTCCTATTAGGGAAGTCCGGGCCTCCGAGCCTGGACTATCCAAAAGCCCTCAATCAAAAGACCAATGATAGTGGGAGATAAAAGTATCATTTGATGAATGATAGATTATTTAAAATTGATTTCATCCATGGGATTTTGACTAACATGAAGACTTTCGTGATTAGTTGCATTGACTGTGCCGTTGCTTGCAGCATATATGGAATCAAGTGTGGGACCTTCTGGGGCAGTTGTCGAAAAGGACAAAGGAAAGAAGTCGGGCAAGAATCCTTAAGGAAAAGAGGATAACGACCAAATGAAATACCAGTTCCAGGGTGAACCTCTACACTCAAAGGTTACCATGGATTGGAAGGAAATCACCGACACCAATATCGGTCATGTTGATATTGACGAATTTACACAAAGGGTTAGGGTCAATCCGACAACCAAGAATGCGAGGCTGATAAGAAAAAGTGGAATCACAAAAGCTACAGGTTTCCCTCCATCCCTCGTGGCCCCTGAATTGGTCATGGCTTGTTGGTAGGCATATCAACCCGTCACGAGGACAATTGTTGACAGGGATGGTAACATTCTCGCCGACATGTCAGCTGAAGGAATCACAAAGACCTTCCATATTCCCACTTTCCAAGAAATGGAAACGCCTACCATAGAGGAATGCCAGGCAACATGGGATGATAATCTGGTAGGCTACAAAAGGTTAATAAATCAGCATTGGCTTAAAGAAAAGTGGGGCAGCACTGCGAAGGTTCCTCACGAACTCTTCCGCAGTGATTTCCACAAATATTACCATGACCTGGTCACAATGCTAAGAAGGGTTATGGGTCTTCCTATGGCTTCCTTCTTTTAGGAGTGGATGGTGTACTTTATCGAGTAGATCCTTCATGGGAATGAAGACGTTACCACAAAGACCTCATTTTACTAGGGAGGTATAATAAGCGACTGCTTCCATGAGTAGTTTGTCAATGTGAAGAAGAGTTCCAAGTTTTACATGAATTCATATCTCGTCCATTCCTTGGCAGACTAGAGATAATACAATGGGTTGTTTGTGGCACCCAATGAGGAGCAGGGTTGAAGACTGAAGGCCTATGACAGATACCCCCAGCTCCAATACCGAAACTTCAAGAAGGAATATTGCAGGGTAAATGACACCTTCATTGGCCATATCATCAGAATGATTGTCGGGGATTTTGAGAGAAGGGCTTCCCACAGTGACCGGACATTCTTGAAGTAGTACGCCTTCCTCTTCATTCAATACCCAAAGTTCACATACATTCATGCCCAATGCTTCATCGAAAGGCCAAACAAGTTGCCTCGATACCCCAACGATCAAACACATACAGGCAGTCTTCAGCGGCAAACACGTAGCAGGGATATCTTATCCCATGACCCTTGGCAGGGGCATGCATAAATTACAAACTTCCCAGTGCACTGGTAACTCCGAGAAAGAATTGAAAGATTATCATTTTCACCTACACACTGCTCGCCCGCGAATGGACCCATATGGGCATGTGAGGAAGGCACTAGGACCGAGATTCGCTCATCTGCACCACATTGAAGACTTTTGGGGGGATTGTCAGGATGATAAAGAAGTACGTGCAAGGCACTATATACAGATGACTGCGTATTTTGTAAGGAAGGTGCAGCCATTTCCCATACCATATCAAGTCAAACAGGACAAAAGCACCATAATGGACCTGAGGTACCCCGCAGTTGCCAATTTTCCAATACCAACAATTGACTGGGATGAGCAAGAGGTCGATGACCTCGATATTATAACCAAGCCAATCTTGGCCCATACCAAGGAGTGGGTTGATGGGCAGGTGGCTCAATTAAAACAAGGGGCGGTCCTGACATACGAAGGACTCAAAAGTGAACCAAGCGCCATAGAGGACACTGCTACCACCACTTCAATGGGTGGGACATCCAAGTCCCCTCCAGTCACTAGATCCTATAAGAGAAAAGAGACAAAAACAGAGCAGTCTCTTGACCCCAAGGTTTACACACGGAAGGATCTGGGGGGCTCACCCTCCAAAAGACTTAAGCAAACAGGGGGCACTACAGAGCAACTCTTAATCTAAGAGGAAGAAGTGAAAGGTACAGATCAAATAAAAACTATTTTGGCTTTCCCTGCTTTGATTGCCCATTATCTACCTCCCTGGCCATGGTCGCCACATCCCTGCTGGTGGTGGAAATCTCTGTCCATCTTGCCCCTTCACCTTCGACTGAGTCTATGATAGTAATCGACTCTTCCTTCGCTGTGACAACTCCTCCTTCCTCTGTTGCCATGCCACCCATTACATCACTCCCATTAGTTGCAAGGCCGACACTAGTACCTACTCCCACCATGCCTAAGGCCCCCTCAAGACATATGCAGAATCTCCCCTCCGAGCTTTCCTAGATCCTTATGGATCTCACTCTTCAAGCAGCCCTTGCACAGGTCCTCGCTACTGCTAAACCTTCACAACCTCTGACAAGGCCATCGGCTATGGAGGCCACCATGCTAATCTCTGAGGAATGGGGGAGGCGAGAACAAGAGGCCTTGAAGCCATTTGAAGAGGAGGTTGATGAATACCATAAGCACCCCGAGTATGAATACCACATAATTGACAGGGTGGCCTATGAGGAGGAAGGAACTAGCTCCTCAAAGAACGAAGATGAAGAAAATGATGCCGGTGGTAGGGTCATCATGCAGACTTTCGATGATGATCTTGAGGAAGAGATGGCCCAACCGCTGAAGCGTATTGAAGAAGAGGCAGAAAGGTTGCCCCTTGAAGAAGTAAAACAACAACAGGAAGATTAACCTGAGTGTGAGGCTCAAGTTGTCAAGAGCCTCAAAATTGAGCAGCCTGAGGAGCACACACACGAGGTTGAGAAAACCAAAGGAAAGGAGGGGAAGAAGATGGAAAAGAAAGAAAGTCCTAGGTAGCAATTATCCACCAAGCCTCCTATTAAGCGCCTTGCGGTCATCTAGGACTCCGATGAAGAAGAAGGAGATACTGCCAAAGCAGAAGAAAAGACCCAAGAAGATAAGAAAAATAGAGGTCTTGACCAAGGGAGGCAAAGGTGATCATGAATCACCTAAGGAGAAGGCTGCTATGCCTGAATGGCTAGAAAGATAGCTTGAAAATAAGACCCCCCTGTTGAAGGACCTGAGAGTGAGGTTGGAGGCTATCTTAGCTCGAGCACAAATTATAACTAGAAAAGAGAAGAAGCCTAAGATTAGATTTAGGCTAACGATGGATGCCTTTGGGTCTTGAGCTGTGCAATTAGCAATGCCTGTGGTAGTTCAGGAGGGAATAACCTACAACATCTCCACCATGGATCTAGGAACCGCTACTAGGGACAAAAACTAGGACACCTTGAAGAGTCAGTAACTACAGTGGTGCATCTGATAAAGCATGACAAGGTCTTGAAAGATGAGCTTATGGCACAAATAGCTACTTTGACAGATTACATCTAGCAATGGTCTTCGGTGGATGACCTACCTACCAAGTCAATGGCCCCATCCCTACGGCTGTCCAAAGAATAGATTGATAAGATGGAGAGAAGAAAGGACTTGGAAAATACTACAGAGGGCTAGTTTCGACAGGTCCTGTATGTCGGGAACATGGG
Source organism: Sequoia sempervirens (assembly GCA_007258455.2). Lineage (NCBI taxonomy): Eukaryota > Viridiplantae > Streptophyta > Pinopsida > Cupressales > Cupressaceae > Sequoia > Sequoia sempervirens. The sequence continues at coordinate 428,572,115 of VDFB02086081.1, read as the reverse complement.
TATAAGTTGGGTTGTTCGTACAACCAACAAGTTCTTGGATCTATAGCTATCTTTGGAAAGCACGAAGAAACTCTGCACTGACGTCCCTGGAACATATGTCTCCACCTTTCCAAAGATCGAGGCTATCCTTCAGTTGCCAAAAGCCACATGGGAGAAGGGGCTTGCATTCAACAAGGACGATCACTGGTTGATGGATGTGTGGCGGCAGGACTTTGACAACAGGAAGGAGAGGTTGGAGAAAATAATGAGTAAAGTGGATCCAGACATCGAATGGATCAAGGAAATTAGGGCGGAATGCACTCGTTATCTCAAGCTAATGACAGAGTATGATATGCCCGCAGTACAAATGGATCCAGAAAAGGTGAAACCTTACTTCTAGAAGAAGATGGAGGACGAGATGTCTAGTGAAATAATGATGGAATTCATGAGTTTTGTTGCCCGTGCCTTCGATCAATCGGAGCTGTTCAGAGATCAGGGCGTAAAGTATGATGAGGTCTGGAAGAAGCTGGAAGATAATGTGAAGGAGTGGAGCTACCAAATGTTGCAGTATGAGATCATCGAGGTAGACAAACTCTAGCCCTCATCCTAAAATTCATGGAATATACAACATCAAAGAAGCAGGAGGACAACCCTGTTGATGATAAAGAGCTCCCCAAGGAGTAGCTATAGTAAAATAGCAATTAGGAAATGGACAAAAATGCTACAATGTCGTCACTAGAGGACAAAACAAGGAAGAAGAAAAAAATGTAATTTTAAATTGTAATATATTGAGGGTTGGTGAAACCCTATTTTGTAATGAATCTTGGCCACACAATGAGAATTAATCTTGGCCATTCATTTAACCTTTTGGGCACTATAAATAGGGCTCTCCTCTCATTTGCAAAGAGAGTTCAGTTGTTGTAAAGACATGCTGTAGAAATTTATAATGAAAATACATTGACTTGGTGCATTTCCTGAGTTTTTCACATGTTACTTGATTCAACCTCCATTGTTAAATGCTTTACTTAGATTTGTATTGCTGTTCTAGTTAATTGTATTATTGCTTTGATAGATTTTAGAAATGTTGTTCTGTAGTTGTGAAAATTCATGTTGTGTAGATGCCTTCTTAGTCCATACTTTTTGCTATTTGTTGTTGGTAGATGGCTGTGTAAAGTTAGTCTGGGCTTAAATTCAAAGCTGCTCCTCACTTTCATCTTTGTTCATGCATTCAAATGGTGAATGAAAGGTGAAATATTTGCAGACCTTAGAAGATAAAACAAATTCCATCAAACTGTGAGATTTCTAGTTAAGTGGAATATTGTTTCCAGGAAGCTGTCCACTGCAGGAACTCCATGATCACTATTCATAGTTAGTTGTAGGTTGAGGAACCTTACATCTTCCCCGCTCTTTTTTCCTTTTTTTTTTAAGAAGTGGCCTAGACCAAGGTTCATTACACATTGTAAAGTCAAATTTAAAGAAACATCAAAATTTTGGACTGTTGTCAGAGCCTACAGCAAGGTTAAACTTGACCTCCATCTCAGAAACTTCAGATTTGAAGATCCACCTCACATCCAGCTACGTAAGTCTGCCATATGATTAGTAGAAAAATCACATCAAAATCAATTGAGGAATTCCATGCAAGTCATGACCTAACACCCGAGAGGCCTTTGGGAGATTTTCAACACCTTGTCGTGGGAAATTTCCTTTCAAGAGAGGTGGTGCGCCTAAGCACTGCCTATGTTGAGAAAGTGTGCAAAGCACCCATCAATAGAACTGGCGCTAGAAGGAGGGCCTTGTGAAGCTGGATTGAATCGGGTTGTTCTCCCCGAAAATATTTCAAAGGATTTTACAGTCAACACCAAATAAGGGAGAACTCCAAGAGTTGCACCCCCCTACAAGGGAAAAATGAGTTAAGGGAAGTAGCGTTGCTTCTTCCTATTCCTCCATTCCACCCACTTCTGTTCCACCTTCACCCTCATTCAGATGGAATTCATCTTCCACCCAACCATCCAAAATTGCATTTTCACCTTCCATCTCTGGTAGCCAAGGGATTGCTTCTCTCTCGGCCCTTCCAACCCAAGGTACAGCCCAAACAGTTACAGCTCAGGTGTAGTCCTAGACTACTATTCTATTGCAGGCGCAAACCCAACTTGCTATTTTTCAACAGTAGATACCACCTCCACCTCCCGCCATGGCTTGGTTGGCGCAAAATCCTTCACCGATACACTTCGTTGCTTACCATGATATGCCTAAGAATCCTAAGGGCTTCTATTCAAAATTTAATCCTCATGACCCACAAAGAATAGCTGAAGAACATATCAAAATATTTGAGACAACAATTACTGAAATGCAGGTTGATCATGAGGATGTGGTGTGACACCTTTTTCCACATTCATTGGGTGAAGATGCTTTCTATTGGTACATCAATCTGCCGAGGGGATCCATCACCTCATGGAACCTAATGAAGAGTACTTTCCTACAAAAGTATAAGATCCCGATCAGCCATTCGGAATTATATAGGTAGTTTATGTCCGTCAGGAGGGAAGTCAACAAACCCATTGGGTCCTTCAATGACTGTTTTCATCATGCCTTTACAAGGCTTCAAGACCCATACCTTCATAATGATGTTGTAGCTCTCTCGGTTTACTATGTGACATTGAACAACCTCACATCGGCCCTGGTGAAAAGGATGCATCTGCCACCCACCTCATTAGTGATGGCCTATACAGAGGTTGTTGTGGCCAATGTAGATTTGGGGCAGAATATCTTCGGCCCGCTACCTTCTTTGGAGCCAATAGATCACTTGATGCAGATTCAAGGGCTTAATCAGGCATTCACTCATCAGACCCCTCTTATGAACCAGATACCTCAGCTGCCCATTGTCATACACCCGAGACAACCACTGAATTATGCACCTCTCGTGCCTTCCTATTTGCAGCCTCAACCACAACACATCTATTCTCAGGATGCCCCACAACAGCCCCAGGCACCATTGTACCTACCAGGGCCAAAATTTCCTCTAGCACATTAGAATCAGCTGGTAGCTTCGTTCATCTTTCTCTAAAATTCAGCGTCGTAGCTAGGAAACATGACTGAGAAAGACAAGTTGGAGGAACTGACAGAGATGATAAAGAAAATTTCCACAGAGATGACGCACCTAAAAAATCAAAATAATCAATTACAAGAATCCCAGCGTAACCTCTAGGCCAATCTTAATCGGGATAACCAAGACAATAGGGATAGTAGGGATAATCGGGAAGCAAGCACCTCCTCTGGGCAGAATTATGATAGGGGACAAACTGTTAATTAAATTTTTGAAAGGAGACCTTCTCAAAGGCAGAATCGTATGTGGAATACAAGGCCCAATAACGGGGGTGTCCCTACTCCTTTTGACCAACCGGCCAACAACGAAAAAATAACTAGTGGGGTATACCTTGCTGAGGTAGCTTTGTTTGGATGGTACCAGATTCACAAAACTAGTAGACACTCCGAGTTGGACTGCCCTGAATTCTAGACAGCTGTTGAAATATTCCATGTAGAAGTGAAAAATGTAGTCGATGGTGCCGGTTGCAGGGACATCATCCCATCTGAGCCATATGATTCCTCCTGTCTCATGGTCAACCAAGCGCCATTTCCACAAGGCAACTGTAACGAGCCTGAAGTCGAGCCCGCTCCCGTCAGGAGTGAAGAAGTGCAAGAGGTAAGTAACAAACAAACTTTGGCTCAACTTTTCAATTCTATAGACAATGGTCCGCTAGACAGAGAAGAACCATACGTAGATGAGGTTCATATGTTCCAACAAAGATCAAATCCCTACTTCCTCATAAATGGGCAGGCAGGTGGACCTTTTACAACCTCTACTCCACCGAACAATTTTGCTACCCTGCTTGACCCTAATGCTAGCAACAACCCTGGACCTCCCCATGTACCCACCCAGTATCTTAACAATAATGGGCTTCGAAATCAGTCGCAGAATCAGCCCCAAGGCCAATCCCAAAACTAGTCGAGTCAAATGAAAGTCCAACCTCCCAGCTCTGCAATCGGTCAAGCCTTTGGTTTGAAAATTGAGAAAATGGGTGAATATGTGGATGAAGAGTTCAAAAGGGTGAAAATCAGTTTGTCTTCCTTTGAACTACTCAGAGTCCCTGCAGTAAGGCATGCCTTCTTTAGGATCCTTAATGGGACCCCATCCTCTAGCATATCATAGGAAACATCAGCTAAGAGAGTTACCTTTGAAGAACCTAGGCAAGAACTGGTGATATAGGATAATACCGGGAAAAGGAAGGATGTTCCCATAAATCAATTTGCAGGTAAGCAAATGGAAAAGGAACTAGATCAGAACATTAGGCAGGGTTCTAAAGATCAACCATCTAGGCAAACCAGGGATAAATTTGGTGATAAGAACGGGGGTCAAGTAGCTCATATGGATATGCCTACAAGCATCTTCTAAGGAAGGTTGGAAACTCCCCCTTTCCTTACCACCATTCAGATATTTGGAAAGAATTTGCATAACTGTCTGCTTGATTTAGGAGCGTCTACCAATGTTATTCCTTTGGCAGTATGTAAGGCCTTTGGAATCACTCCCACGCCTTCAAGAAGGAAAGTGACCCAGTTGGAAAAAACAGAGATCAACATTGTAGGAGAAATAAATCGGATCCCGATGCAGATTTCTATAGATCCAAGGATACAAAAAGTCATTGATATTCAAGTGGCGGACATTCCTGACACATATGGGATCATCTTGGGGAGGGAATTCACCAAGGCACTGAATGGATATACTGCCATAGACCTTTCTCACATGTGGCTACCATGGAAGGGGCTGCCAAATCAAATCTATATCGACCGCGAACCTCGTATGAAATATATGATCACGGAATACAATAATCTCAACGAAGTGTTGTTTTTCGAGATAGACTTGGGAAATTACTGTCCTTTCGCCCGCCGAAATGAACTTGAGTCGTAGGAAGAATGCGCTGCCGAAGTACTCTTAGTGTTGTGCAGTCCTCCGACCAATTTCACTCAAATGCCTCCGAGTACAAAAATGTTGGTATAGTCAGATGACGAACCCGATGAGAGCGACAATTGTGGACTACTTATTGGTTTCTAGGAGTTCATGGAAAAGTGTGCCAGAGACCAACTCAGCTTGGGTGCCTGAATGAATTTCCAGGAGCTCTTATTGCTGAATTGGTGTAGGATTCACAATGGAGCTCACTCTGAATTCGATTGCTGCTTATGTCAAATAGCAGTAGAACATGTTAAAAAATCAGCTGCCCCTCAGACAGAAATGCTAAAAGAGGAGCCAGAAGAACCACTCGTTGATCAGTAATTGAGCTAAAAGATCCCCTTAAGATTATGGAGGCAACCACCCAGCCTAAAGGAAGTAAAAGCTTTGTTGGACCTGAAGTCAAAGAACTTTCCAAATTTTGGATGCTCCGATTTGATGGATCCAAGTCCAAACAAGGAGCTCGTGTTGGGTTCAAAATCATCAGCCCAATGGGTAAGACCTTTCTTGCCGCCCATAGATTGCAGTTTTATTGCACCAATAATGTAGCTGAATATGAGGCATTAGTCCATGGCCTTCTCATGGCCTTAAAGAAAAATGTCAAAATGTTGCAAGTTTTTGGGGATTTTGAACTCATGGTTAAGAAAGTTAGGAAATTGTATTCCTGCCATGATAGAAGGTTTGCAAACTATAGGCACAGGGTTTGGGATTTCTTAGAGGGTTTAGATGCATTCAATATACAGTTGATTCCTCATGCTCAGAATCTTACAGTTGATGCCTTGGATCAAGCAACCAACACTTTGCAACCCCTCTCTTTGTTTGGGCTTAAGAAATTCACAGTTGAGTTGACATCCATGCCATCTATCTCAAATAATGTCACTCACTTTTAGGTCTTCAACGATGACAAGCATATTCTTAAATTTATCACAAGTTCTAATGTCTTCATAGCCCAGATAATTAATGAAGCCAATCCGCAAGAAGCCGAGTTGGATATAGAGGGGGTTATTAACCTCAAAACCAACACGATTCTTAGGGGCATGGTTCAGTTGGAACGAATATTTGATTTGGATCAGATCAAAGACTAGAACCAGCAGACTAAGAAGGAAACCATAAACAACCAGTGTGATTCCCACAACCTTGGGACAACCGAGGAGACCAAGAATGTTTTTATTGGTAAAGTGTGCATGCCTAAGGAAAAGAGGGGGATCGTTGGTGCATTAAAAAAGTACCATGACGTGGTGGCATGGAGCTACGAGGATTTAAAGACATATGACACATCCATCATCACACACACCATACCTCTCAAGATAGAAGTGAGGCCATTCCGTCAGCGACAACATCCTATTAATGCCTTGTTGGAACCCATTATTTACAAAGAAGTGTAGAAGTTACTTTCGGCAAGGATTATATTCCCAGTTAGGCATTCCACATGGGTGGCCAACTTGGTCCTGGTCAGAAAAAAGAATTGGGAGATTAGATTGTGTGTTGACTTCCACAATTTGAATTGAGCTTCGGAGAAGGAAAACTATCCAGTACCTTCATTGAATGAGGTGCTGCAAATCGTCAATGGCTCCCAAATGATGTCTTTTCTCGATGGGTACTACGGGTACAACCAGGTAATGGTACAGTATGAAGATCGTCATAAAAAAATGTTCACCACTAAGTGGGGAACGTTCGCTTATAGGAGAATTCCTTTTGGGCTCATCAACATTGGCGCCACCTTCCAACGCGCTATGGATATCACCTTCAAAGATTTGATTGGAAAGTGCATAATCATCTACATGGATGATTTAACCATATTTTCTAAAAGGCAGAGTGATCACGTCTCTGATCTATGCAAAGTGTTTCAGAGGTGCAGGGAGTTTGGGGTTTCCCTTAACCCCAAGAAGTTCATTTTTGGAGTGACTGAAGGTAGATTGCTCAGACACATCATTTCAGAATGGGGAATCTCTATAGACCCTGAATGTATCTAGTCCTTGCTAAAAATCTCACCACCAGGCAGCAAGAAAGAATTAAAATCCTTCTTCAACAAGATAAACTTTGTCAAGAAATTCATCATGGGTTTTGCATAGATTGTTAAACCTCTCAATGCTATGTTGAAATAGGATGCCAAATTTGAATGGACTCCTGAAGCCAAACAAGCCTTCAAAGAAATCAAATGGGCCATTGTTGAGGTGTCTGTACTAGTCAGCCTGGATTATCTGAATTCATTCTATATCTACTCGTTCACTTCAGAGCATTCTTGTGCTAGCATGTTGACTCAAAAAAATGGTGAAGGAAATGAACACCCGATCACCTTTATGAGTGCTCCCCTGAAGGATGCCGAATTATGATACCACAACATAGAAAATCAAGCATATGCCCTCATCAGAGGGGTAAAGAAATTTCGGCATTATATCCTGTGCAATAAGGTATTTTCCATTGTCCTTGACCCAACAGTGAAAATGTTTCTTATGCAAAATAAATTGGGTGAACGAAGAGAAAAATGGGTCACCCTACTCCAGGAATATGACATGGAGATCCAACCAATGAAGCTTGTGAGAGGACAAGCACTTACCCGCATGATTGTTGAAGTAGCAACAAAGGCTAGACCTGAACTCACTGTGCAACAGTACCAGCTCGAGGATGTTTCCCTAGGAGAATGGTACGAGAATGTCATCTACTATTTGCTAAACCACAAGTGTCCACCTCACCTACGGGGAGTCCAAAAGCATGACCTTAGATTGAAAAGCAATGGTTACATGTTACAAGGGTCCATTTTATACAAGAGAAATCATGAAGGCATTTACTTAAAATTCCTTGGTAAGGAGGAAGCAGACCGAGTTTTAAAAGAGTTTCATGATAAGTTTGGCACTGGCCACAGATCTGGTCCCTCCACTGCACATCAAATATTGAGAGCGGGATATTATTGGCCAACTATCTTCAAAGATGCCTATTGTCATATTCGCTCCTGTCACACATGTCAGACAACTGCCACTAAGGAGAAAAATGTTGTTGTTCTGCTACAGCCTGTGCTGGAGATAAGGCCGTTTGCGCAATGGGGCCTCGATTTCATCGGTCTAGTAAGTGCTCCATTATCCGCGGGACACAGGTACATTCTTATTGAAACTGATTACTACACTAGATGGACAAAAACAATCGTATGTAAGCAATGCACAACTAAAGTAGTTACTCATTTTTTGGAAGGTTTCATTTTAAATCATTTTGGTTGTCCTTATGCTTTGGTGTGTGACAATGGACCTACTTTTACTTCATCGAAATTTGCTAGTTGGGCATTCGATTATGAGATCACCCTTAATTTTTCATCTAATTACTACCTTCAAGGAAATGGCCTCGTTGAGTCCATGAATAAGAACCTGATTACTGTGATCAAGAAACTGCTAGATAGGAATCCCAAGGACTGGCATACCTAGCTTTGTTTCGCCCTTTGGGCAGACTGCACTTGCCATAAGGCTGCCCTTGGCGATTCCCCATTCCATCTCATTTATGGCCTAGAGCCCATATTTCCTATCCATCTGAAGATTCTCACTTTGCAGTTTATCAACGACTTTTATGAGGGGGGAGATCGTAGGGAAGCTCAGTTAGCTAAGCTCTTGCATTTGGAGGTAGTTTAAGACCGTGCAATAGAAAATTTTGCCAAACATCAGGGCGTGGTCAAGAGATGGTTCGGCCATCGAGCCAAAATCAAAGCCTTTAGAATTATAGATTTGGTCCTGTATTGGGACAAGGCCCATGAAAAGAAAGGGGGACACAACAAATTCGACAAGCTTTGGTTTGGCCCCTTCCAAATAGCTAAAATTTTGGGAGACAATGCCTTCCGCCTAAAGACCTTAACTGGTGGAAGCGTTCCGTTTCCAGTCAACGGACAACACCTAAAACATTACTTCCAAGCTTGAGCTCTTTCAAGCTCTTCTTTGTAAATATTTGTATATAGGTTAGGGTAGGTTGCCCCTTTGCTTTTCTTGTGTCTTCCTATTTTGCGTCGCTCTTTAGTTTTTCCCCGACTATTTTGTTTCGAAAAGATGTTCTTCGCCCCCTTTGCGGTGGCCATGCTCTCTTGAAAAATGGTTCGCTTTGCTGACCATCCTTGGTGTTCTTCAACTAAACATTCACTTTTGACCATTAGTCTCATAAGGCTGCCCATAAGAGATTGTCTTGTTTGAACTCTACCTTAGAACTCGACCCTTGGTTGGATCTCTTTACATATATCTTAGATCTCGCACAAAACACATAATAATTATTTCTAAAGGACCTTGCCACGACTATTATGACACCCTAGTAAGTGAAAAATCTCAAGTCTGCTCCAGTGACTACTGTGGTCCCAAACCCATGGTAGGCTTCATTGCTTACTTGGTCGAGCAAAAGATAAATGAGGAAATGTGAATAAAAAGAAGTATCAAAATAAAATAAAAAGGAATTCTGAAAACTAAACAACCATATAGGTGTGTGGGTAACTCTACCGGAGCTATGGACACCTGGCCAATAGTAGAGCAATATCCATGGGATTGTAGTGACAACTCCGTCGGGGCTATGGATGCCTGACTGGCAGCAGAGCAATGTCCAGGTTACTTTTGGTGTTGAACAATTTATATAGCTTGCTCGGTTGGATTAGCAACCCTTGGTCACCATCTCACAGAAAGGAATGGATTCACTACACACTTCTGAGATGTCCTCTAGACTGACCTAAGTAAGGATCTTATTCTTCTAGTTCACCTTTGGTAGTCTAGTCCTGGTCTGCGAAACCAGAGATTCTGGGTCCTGGATGGATATTTATCTTTAGAACGCTCGGGAGCATTCCCCATCGGAGTCACCATTTGTTGTTCCCTCAGCACACACGCCCCGTTCAAAATGGGGACACTCTTTTTCTTTCAACTTCATGGGTCATCATTTTGTCGCCACCTCATTTTGCACGCACCTTTTTGGTGCCTCGGATGGTTAATGTACCTCCAAAGTCTCATCTTAAGTTGACTGTGTTTCACCCCTTTAATTTTGTCAAGTTCTGGTGCCTTGCAGGGTCTCTCTGACAGTTTGCTTTTGCTAGCGGCCTTGGGCCTGGCCGGGCCCGCCCCTTCGAGTTTCCTCAGCCGGGTTTCCCCATCGTGTCTGCTATCCTGAATGGTGGATGGGTCCCACCTTCCCAGACCCCAGGTCCCGGCCCCCTGATCATCGTCCGTTGAAATTTACAAAGTTCAGCTACCTTCGAACCTGTTGGGCCCGAACCCCTGGGATTCCACTCCCGGAGTTCCGCAAAGGCTTCGCCATTCCCAACGGTGAACCTCTAGCAGAACTCCGCCCTCTAGGCCCTGACCTCCCCTTTTTCACCAGTGATTTCTGAGTAGAATTTTCCAAGATAGCCACCGCCTCGTGTCTCCCCACCCTCCTAGCCCCGGACCTCCCGCCGCTGTTCATGGATTTGAATCCACCAACCCAATTTCTTTGTCGTACTCTCATTTAATGAATCCATTAATGGTGGTGGGGGTATAAATATCTTGCCCAAACTTGTCATTCTCACTTGTCAGTGTTGCAAAGAAGGATCAAAGAACTTGCCAGAGGAGTCCACTGTCTTCATCAATCGTCGCCCTCGCACCCGTTACCGTCACTTGTCAATCATGGGTGGATTTCACACCTTGTTGCATCGAGTGTCCAAGGTAGGTTTACCGATTGCCCTCCCAAGCAATGTTTTCATGATTTTAAAGGTTTTAAATGAACAACATGAGTAAAAGGGGACATGTGATTGATAAAACATGACATCTCACACAAAACCCACACCCTCAAAACTTGAGAAAACCCTATGTAGCACCCTCGTGATCAATTTGGAGCTTCACCTCGCCATGGCCATTCTTCGCGTAGGGGCATTCTCGTCGTCCAGGCTCGGGTCTCCTCTTGGTAATCGAAAACACAACACAATGAACATTTGCCACAGTGGCTATTTGACCCCTCAGGCCCGGCTCCTTGGACCTCTGTCGTCCCTTCGCCATCGAGGTTGAATGATTGAGACCCCAAACTTGGTCGCCATTTTTTCTCTACGGGCCCGAACCGCTAGACTTCCATGTCCGAAAGTCCACAAAGATGTCGTCATTCCAGATAGTAGAGTCTCCCTGTCCGCCTGAGCTCTGAAGTCCGCCTCTCCTTTTGCCATCGGCTTTGGATTTGAACCCAATTTTCTGTCGCCCTCTTGGTTCCTGGGCTGTGGACTTCCATCCAAAGACTTATGTCCCATCTTCGTCATTCTAAATAGAAAATCCTCAGTGACCTTCCACCTCCCGGGCCCCGGGACTCCATTCACCACTGGGAAATTGGCATTGAACTTTAAATAGCTTCACCCCTTCCAGGCTCCGGCCTTCGGGACTCCCTTCCCTCCTCCATCATTCGATTTGGGAAATTTGTGCCTGTCCACCTGAGTTCTGGGCTCTGCCTCCATGCTCATCGTGGAAGCTTAAAATATAATCTGGCGTTCGACCTTGATGCCGAGTCTGATCCACCGAGCTGCACCCTCCAAACTTTTTCCTGACGATCACCATCTCAAACGGTGAAAGTACAACGACATCCTGGCCCCTTAAGTCGGATCACTTGAAATTTGCAAAATTGCCAGCCACCCTTGGACCCGCCGGGTCCCAAACCCCAGGGTTCCTCTCCCGGAACTCCATTTCTGCTTAGACGTTCCAAACAGCCAACTCTGGATGGCTTTCTAGCCTTGTACCTTTGGTTCCTCCCAAATCAATCCAAATGAGCTCAAATTTGAAATCTGATCTCAACCCACGTGCTTAAATTTGGCCCTCTTTGTAATGATCCCTTTGAACTATCAAAATTCAGTCAGCAAAGATCTCTTGGGTCGCTCTTCCCCATTTTCCCTTTCAAAATAGCATTCCTACCAGGGAATTATGGGCCTTCGGGTCCAAATTGTCCAAAATCCCTCAATCAAAAGACCAATGACAGCGGGAGATACAAGTATCATTTTATGAACGATAGATTATTTAAAATTGATTTCTTCCATAGGATTTCAACTAACATGAAGACTTTCATGATCAGTTGCACTGACTGCACCATTGCTTGCAAGATATATGGAATTAGGTGTGGGACTTTCAGGGGCAGTTGTCAAAAAGGACAAAGGAAAGAAGTCAGACAAGACTCCTCGAGGAAAAGAGGATAATGACCAAATGAAATACCAGTTCCAGGGTGAACCTCTGCACTCAGAGGTTACCATGGATTGGAAGGAAATCACTAACACCAATATCGGTCATGTCGATATTGATGAATTTGCACAAAGGGTCAGGGTCAATCCAATGACCAAGAATGTGAGGCTGATCAGACAAAGTGGAATCGCAAAAGCTGCAGGCTTCCCTCCATCCCTCGTGGCCCCTGAATTGGTCATGGATTGTTGATAGGCATATCTACCCGACACGAGGACAATTGTTGACAGGGATGGTAACATTCTCGTTGAAATGTCGGCTGAAGGAATCACAAAGACCTTCCATATTCCCACTTTTCAAGAAATGGAAATGCCTACCACAGAGGAATGTCATGTAGTGTGGGATGATAATCCGGCAGGCTACAAAAGGTTAATAAATTAGCATTGGCTTAAAGAAAAGGGGGGCAGCACTGCGAAGGTTCCTCACGAACTCTTTTGCAGTGATTTCCATGAAGATTACCATGACCTGGTCACAATGCTAAGCAGGGTTATGGGTCTTCCTACGACTGCCTTCTTTCAGTAGTGGATGGTGTACTTTATCGAGCAGATCCTTTGTAGGAATGAAGACGTTACCACGAAGACCTAATTTTACTGGGGAGGATAATAAGCGACTACTTCCATGAGCATTTTTTCTATGTGAAGAAGAGTTCCAAGTTTTACATGACTTCATATCTCGTCTATTCCTTGGCAGACCAGAGACAACACAATGGGTTTTTGGTGGCACCCAATGAGGAGCAGGGTCAAAGACTGAAGGCCTATGATAGATACCCCCAGCTCCAATACCAAAACTTCAAGAAGGAATATTGTAGGGTAAATGACACCTTCATTGGCCATATCATCAGAATGATTGCCGAGGATTTTGAGAGAAGGGTTTCCCACAGTACCCGGGCATTCTTGAAGCAGTATGCCTTCCTCTTCATTCAATACCCAAAGTTCACATACATCCGTGCTCAAGGCTTCACCGAAATGCCAAACAAGTTTCCTCGATACCCCAACCACCGGATAATCCTATTGGAGCTTTCTCGGCAGCTCCAACACATATAGGCAGTCTTCAAGGGAAAACACGTAGCAGGGATCTCTTATCCCATGACCCTTGGCCAGGGAATGTATAAATTACAAACTTCCCAGTGCACTGGTAACTCCGAGAAAGAATTGAAAGATTATCATTTTCACCTACACACTGCTCGCCCGTGAATGGACCCATATGGGCATGTGAGGAAGGCACTAGGACTGAGATTTGCTCATCTGCACCACATTGAAGACTTTTGGGGGGATTGTCAGGATGATAAAGAAGTATGTGCAAGGCACTATATGCAGACAACTGCATATTTTGTAAGGAAGGTGCGGCCATTTCCCATACCAGATCAAGTCTAAGAGGACGAAAGCACCATAATGGACCCCAGGTCCCCACAGTTGCCAATTTTCCAATACCAACAATTGACTAGGATGAGCAAGAGGTCGATGAACTCGATATTATAACTAAGCCAGTCTTAGACTGTACCAAGGAGTGGGTTGATGGGCAGGTGGCCCGATTAAAACAACAAGGGGTGGTCCTGACATACAAAGGACTCAAAATTTAACCAAGTGCCATAAAGGACGCTACTGCCACCACTTCAACTGGCGGGACATCCAAGTCCCCTCCAGTGACTAGATCCAAGAAGAGAAAAGAGACAGAAACAGAGTAGTCTCCTGACCCCAAGGTTTATACAAGGAAGGATCTAGGGGGCTCACCCTCCAAAAGACTTAAGCAAACAGGGGGCACCATAGAGCAGCTCTTAATCCAAGAGGAAGAAGCGAAAGGTATAGATCAAATAAAACATCTTTTGGCTCTCCTTGCTTTGACTACCCCATTATCTACCTCCCTGGCCATGGTCACCACATCCCCATTGGTGGTAGACATCTTTGTCTATCTTGCCCCTTCACCTCTGACTGAGCCTATGATAGTAATCGACTCTTCCTCCTCTACCATGTCACCCACTACATCACTCCCATTAGTTGTAAGGACAGAACCAGTACCCACTCCCACCATGCCTAAGGCCCTCTCAAGACATATGCGGAATCTCCCCTGTGAGATTTCCTAGATCCTTATGGATCCCACTCTTCAAGCAACCCTTGCGCAGGTCCTCGCTACTGCTAAACCTTCACAACCTCCAACAGGGCCACCGGCTATGGAGGCCACCATGCTAATCTCTGAGGAATGGGAGAGGCGAGAACAAGAGGCCTCAAATCCATTTGAAGAGGAGGTCAATGAATACCATGAGCACCCCGAGTATGAACATCGCATAATCAACAGGGTGGCCTACGAGGAGGAAGGAACTGGCTCCTCAGAGAGAGGAGATGAGGAATATGATGTTGGTGGTAGGGTTATCATGCAGACTTTCGATGATGATCTTGAGGAAGAGATGGCCTGGCAACCAAAGGGTACTGAAGAAGAGGCAGAAAGGTCACCCCTTGAAGAAGTAAAATAGCAACAGGAAGATAAACATGAGGGTGAGGCTCAAGCTATCAAGAGCCTCAAAATTGAGCAACCCAAGGAGCACACACACGAGGTTGAGAAAATCAAAGGAAAGGAGGGGAAGGAGATGGAAAAGAAAGAAAGTCCCAGGCAACAATTATCCACCAAGCCTCCTATTAAGTGCCTTGCGTTCATCTAGGACTTTGATGTAGAAGAAGGAGATACTGCCAAAGCAGAAGAAAAGGCCCCAGGAGATAAGAAAATAGAGGTCTTGGCCAAGGGAGGTGAAGGTGATCATGAATCACCTAAGGAGAAGGTTGCTATGCCTGAATGGCTGGAAAAACAACTTGAAAATAAGACCCCCATGTTGAAGGACCTAAGAGCAAGGCTGGAGGCTATCTTAGCCCGAGCATAGATTTCAACTAGAAAAGAGAAGAAGCCTAAGATCAGATCCAGGATAATGATGGATGCCTCTGGGTCTCGAGTTGTGCAAGTAGAAAAACCTATGGTATCCCAGGAGGGAATAACCTACAACATCTCCACCATGGATCTAGGAACCGCTACCAGGGAAAAAAAAGTAGGACACCTTGAAGAGTCAATAGCTACAGTGGTGCATCTGATAAAGTAGGACAAGGTCTCAAAAGATGAGCTTAAAGCACAAGTAGCTGCTTTGACGGATTACATTCAACAATGGTCTTCGGTGGATGACCTACCTACCGCATCCACGGCCCCACCCCAACTGCTATCCAAAGAACAGATTGATAAGATGGAAAGAAGAAAGAACTTGGAAAAGACTACAGAGGGCTAGTTTCAGCAGGTCCTATATGTCAGGAACATGGGTATAAGTCGGGTTGTTCAGATAGCCAACAAGTTCTTGGATCTGTAGCTATATTTCGAAAGCATGAAGAAACTCTGCACTGACTTCCCTGCAACATACAACTCCACCTTTCCAAAGATCGAGGCTATCCTTCAGTTGCCAAAGAGCCACATGGGAGAAGGAGCTTGCATTCAACAAGGACGATCACTAGTTGATGGATGTGAAGCGGTGGGACTTTGACAACAGGAATGAGAGGTTGGAGCAAATAATGAGTAAAGTGGATCCAAACATCGAATGGATCAAGGAAATTAGGGCATAACGCGCTCATTATCTCAAGCCGATGACGGAGTATGATATGTCCGCAGTACAAATGAATCCAGAAAAGGTGAAACATTACTTCCAAAAGAAGATGGAGGAAGGGATGTCTAGTGAAATAATGGTGGAATTCATGAGTTTTTCCACCCATTCCTTTGATCAATCAGAGCTTTTCAGAGATCAGAGCAGAAAGTATGATGAGGACTGGAAGAAGCTGGAAGATAATGCAAAGGAGTGGAGCTACCAAATGCTATGGTATGAGATCATCGAGGTAGATAAACTCCAGTCAGTCATCTTGAAATTCATGGAATATACAACATCGAAGAAGGAGGACAACCCTGTTGACGATAAAGAGCTCCCCAAGGAGTAGCTATAGTAAAACAACAATTAGCAAAGGGACAAAAATGCTACAGTGTTGTCACTAGAGGACAAAACAAGGAAGAAGACAAAATGTAATAAATTGAGGGTTGGTGAAACCCTATTTTGTAATGAATCTTGGCCATTCATTTAACCTTTTGGGCACTATAAATAGGGCTCTCCTCTCATTTTCAAAGAGAGTTGAGTTGTTGTAAAGACATGCTGTAGAAATTTATAATGAAAATACATTGACTTGGTGCATTTTCTGATTTTTTCACATGTTACTTGATTCAACCTCCATTGTTAAATGCTTTACTTAGATTTGTATTGCTGTTCTAGTTAACTATATTTTTGCTTTGATAGATTTTAGAAATGTTGTTCTGTAGTTGTGAAAATTCCTACTGTTTAGATGCCTTCTTAGTCCATACTTTTTTCTATTTGCTACTAGTAGATGGTTGTGTAAAGTTAGTCTGGGCTTAAATTCAAAGCTGCTCCTCACTTTCATCTTTGTTCATGCATTCAAATGGTGAAATATTTGTAGACCTTAAAAGATAGTACAAATTCCATGAGACTGTGAGATTTCTGGTTAAGTGGAATATTGTTTCTAGGAAGCTGTCAATTGCAGGAACTCCATGATCACTGTTCACAGTTAGTTGGAGGTCCAGGAACCTTACATCTTCCAGCTCTCTTTTCCTTTTTTTTTAAGAATTGGCCTATACCAAGGTTCATTGCACATTGTAAAGTTAAATTTAAAGAAACATTGAAGTTTTGGACCACTGTCTGAGCCTACATCAAGGTTAAATTAGACCTCCATCTCAGAAACTTCAGATTTGAAGATCTACCTCACATCTAGCTACGTAAGTCTTCCCTGTGATTACCAGAAAAATCACATCAAAATCAACTGAGGAATTCCATGCAAGTCATGACCTGACACCAAAGAGACCTTTGGGAGATTTTCAACACCTTGTCATGGGAAATTTCCTTTCAAGAGAGGTGGTGCGCCTAAGCACTGCCTGTGTTGAGAAAGTGTGCAAAGCACCCATCAACAAGTTTGTTTTCTTCCTTCGACTCTGCATCACCCTCATATGGATCAAATGGAATGTAAGCAACTAGAGATGATTATTGGGTGTAATTATAGACTCAATAACCTACCAAACAATGGCATGACATCATCGCTAACTACTCATCACATAGTGAATTGTGGATGATTTTAGCATTAACCACATAATTACAATATATGTATGTTTAATGATTTAATACTAGCTGTGTTATAGGGCTCTCTCCTAGATCCCTCATACCCAGACCTAGTTCGAACCACGTACCAATCTCAAGCCAATTCTTGTGTTGAAATGGCTGGGCTCTTCTCTTTTGTTTCTGTGCTACGTGAGTTCATCCCAAGTTTTTCTAATCCAAACTTGTATATCCCTAGATGTGAGATCCATCTGTGGATAGCGTCCCCTGCAAAAGCTGTCATCCAGGGTAACATATGAGATGTGTTAAAAAGTAAAATAAGTACCAAGGGTAACATATTGAAGCAAAGAGAACTAATGAAAATCGCATAAGCTTAAAAGTGCAACATAATGAAATACTGAAAATTGCATTACCTTATTGAGCTTCTCTTTGTTTTGAGAATACTTTAATATTCTCTACTTAACAGGTCCAACCACGTGATGGTGGAAGCTCATTTGGCACCTCCCCCCCCTCACATCACTCTCAATTCCCCATACTCGATCATATAACATTAATAATTCATTCATCCATTAATAGCATATAACATTCATTCATTCATCCATTAATAACATATAACATTCATTCATTAACATATAACATTCATTCATTAACATATTCACATTCATTCATTAACATATAACATTCATTCTTTTAGTTTTTACATATCAAGAATATGGTTGTCAAAAATATCAGTTTTTAACATTCATTAACATATTATCAAAAATATGGTTGTCATAATATGATTACAATCACTTTTTTTGTTTCTTTTTTGCAGCTGAAAAAAGAATAAGTGGAGTATCATTTTCTAAATCATCTATCCCCCCTTCAGTTGTTCTACCCTCTACTTGTGATCTTAATGTATGCCTAGTCGTGTACTCACAATGTGGAGGCCGCTGTAAGGAGAGGTCTACTGCAATAACAAAGAAATGTTAAATTGATATGTTTTATTATTATTGTTACAAGTATTTCATTAATTAAAAGAACATTAAGTGGTGCTCTTTACCTAATGGGGCCACATCATGTTCCTGATATTTTCTTATAGCCTCATGCTCAACATGTTGAACACCCTCTAAATCCTCTGGAGTTGAAACACGAAAGCTTACATTAATTAATACACCAATTGCAATTAAATATGTTTAAAAGAATATTAGAGTGGTCCTCTTTACCTGATGGGGCCACATCATGTTCCTGATCTTGTCTAGCATGATCATGCTCAACATGTTGATCACGCTCTACATGCTCTAAAGTTGAAACACAAAAGGTTACATTAATTAATACACCAATTGAAATTAAAGATGTTTAATTGTATTAATCCATATTGCATTTTGTATAGCACATGAATACATCCAGTACTAGGATGCACACCATGACCTTCATCTGCAGGTTGTACTCCACCCTTACCAAGCTACATTCCAATGTCATGTGCAGTATTATCATTGCTTTCCTATTTAAAACAAATAGGCATATAATTACTTTATGGGGGAAATTAATATTGAATAGATTGCACAAGTATTCAATTTTAAATAAACTTCATTGAGTTTATTTACCTATGTGTCATATGCAGTGGAAGCTTATGTTTGCCTAGTCAAGAGTCTTAGGCATTCAGCCACAGCTCCATAGCCTTGCTAGAAGGAAATCTTCAAGTCCTCTTTTGTGGGCACTCTGTTGAATTCAAAGCCCTACATTTTTGCATAAGATCATGAATTTTGCTTCTATGGTGTGATAAAACCAATTTTTTTTGCAATTTATTATTTGGATGCAATATTTCATTTATTGATACTTACAATTCATGCGACTAATTTCATATAACCACCAGAGCCAAGTTTGTGTTTCCTGTGTTTTTCTAGTATTTCCTTTGTTTCCTTCGATGTGTCGGGTAGCCTATGAAAATTTTGAAATATGTTAGATTATGTAAAAAGAAAGAGTAATAAGTATATAATTACATTGTTGATAGTATCACAGACCTTTCTTGGCCCGGTGGTGTCTTTCTTTTTTTCTTTTCAGCCTTCTCCTTTCCATCCGACACTAGGTCCTTCCACTCCCTCTCTAGGATCATGGGGGGATGCTCGTACTTTTTGTTCTTCTCTAAATGTGACCTATATTGGTCCCTCGCATACTTTAGATAGGTACCAAATTTCTTAGGGACCTTGGTTCGGTTGAATGTGTTATTACCGAACAACATAATTAAACGGTTAATGAGCTCATCTTTTATATCTTGATTTTGGGCATTCCACCATGTACGTATGGTGGGCCTGAAGATCTCCAATGTAATATCATTTATATGTTTATAAAAAAATTATTTCCTATAAAATGATCATGGGATCATTAGTTTAAAAAGAGTGATCAATAAGTAAATTTCAATTGGATTATATATAATAATAATTAAAACATTTTAAAGTACCTAGGACCTTCTCTATCTTTATGGGAACAAAATCCTAGGTCACCAAAAATGTGATCAGAAATGTTCTCATACTAGTAATACGAGAAGATCCAGGAAATGCTACTGAAACATCACCAATACTAGTGGCCTTTGCATCCCTAGGTACATGTCTTGACGCATGTTCTAGCATGTTTTCGCTGCCAGAAGGTGTACTACCCGATGCCTGCATGCTATGTGTTGCCAACATTTCATTCAAAAATAGAGGCACGGATGATGGGGTGGGATGATGTGATGTATGCACAAGAAGATCAGGATTGACACTTGTACCAACCCCTACTCCTGGGGCAACACCTACAATACCCTGATCATGGCCAACAACATCATGAGGATGCAAAAAATCCTATAAAAAATACATATATTTTAGTTCATGACATAAAAGAGTACAAAATATAAAACCACAAATGAACTTATGTTATAATTAAAGATCTCATGACAACTTACTTGCAATTTCTATGCTCTCAGTCAATATTTTAACCCTTTCTCTTATCTCATCTGTTTGAGGCACTTTGAATAACAACTGAAGGATTTCTTCATTGCATTTTTTTTGGGTCTTCCTTATCATATCTAGAGGGTTTGTGGAATATGTGATGTCATCATTACATAATAGTGACTATACCTCCCTATGGATGCTCTCCTCTACTACTAGTGCCTTTCCCCGATCATCCGACTGCGACAAGAATATTAAAAACATTATCAAAATTAACCCAATAAACTTATGAAAAAAACATAATAATAAAATATTTTTCTCTTATCTAATTTGTACAATTACAATGAGGTAAACCTGTCAAGTAGAAGTGCCTGAAGATGCATCACGATCTGTGCTCTGGGTCAGAGCCTTCCCCCTATGATCAATGTCCCGCTGTGACAAAAATTAAATATAAAAAAACATTACCGAAATGAAACCAATAGACTTACAAAATAATAATAATAATAAAATGGTATATTGGAGTCATTAATTGGAGGTTGGGTAAAATGGTATATAGTGCATACCACCCCCACAGTAACTGTGTTTGTATCTATGTGATTCAAATTGTAATCAATTAGCAACTTTTCCCCTGCAGTTATTGATTTTATCGCACATATGAATACACAGTTTCCCTCACACGCCTCAAATATGCAATTGGGTTGCTTATTTGTTGACCCAGGTCATGTACTATTTATAAACCTTGCAATATTCCCTAATAATTTTGGCCTTTCATCAATGTACATAGCCACTCCTTTATTTTGATCCTTATCTTTTAGTTGTATATAATTTGCTGACAATGCATACCTATGCATACTTCGTGTATATCGAACTAGCTACATCCAATCTTTGTAACTGTAACAAGGTCTGACATAATCCATTAATTTAGTAACTTTGTTGTAATAGACCTTTATTCCATCCATACAAAATAGGCCCAAACCATGTAATGACGATGGTGCTATGCGATATATCCTCTCATTGACACAAAAATCAATGTTTATTGGAGGAAGTTCCTTGGTTACCCATTGTTTCCGTAGATGTTTGTACCTCAAGGGCACCTGATGTCACCTATACTCTCATCATCATAAGCACATGAACCCCCTTCAACAAGAAAAAATTCCATGCGTTTAAGGAATTTTCTTCTAATCTTTTGACCTCTAGTTGATCTCCCAATTTTAGACCTACTACATGTCTCGCTTTCCTCTTCTCTTCCTGAATTTCCCTCACTTGAGGAAGATAGATCTGAAAAATACCTATTTGGTGGTACTTGCACTCATAAATATGTTGGATGAAGTTCTTTCATGGTGATGTGATCCCAAGGTATGGGGTTGGAGGATTAAAAACCAAGGTTATCACTACTAGTCAAATGCATGTGGAGGTAACAATAGTTGTGAATGTATCAATAAACCTTGTAAGGGTCTGATGATCAGAGATCACTTGTTAAGCATGGGAATAGTTTGTAGGGTCACCAACCTTGTGTTTTTAAGCCTTGGTTTTTGGGAACATCTAGAGGATTCATTGTCTTGTTTCTTGGAGGTTGATTGGCTTAGTTGGTGGAAGGTTGCCATTACTTTTTGTACCTGTCTATGAAATTTTTTGGACCATCTTCCTCGAAGACAATAGTCCCTCTGAGGTAGTACTGGTGTTTGGTTAGTTAGTCTATGAATTTTTTTGGACCACCTTTGATGTGAAATAGCCCCTCGTGCAACCATCCTTTTAGTCTATTTCTAAATGGATAGAACCCTTTCCTTTAATGATTAAGCTCCACAGGTTTCTACCCCTATGGTTTTTTGGGTCCCCCAAATAAAATAATAAAATATGGGCCCTACTTAGAAGAACCCCAAAATGTATCATAGTTTCTTTCTTTCTTAAGAATCTCGTTAAAGAGGCTAATTGGGTCCATCCCTATCCAACATTCCTTCACCATTTTCCAGACACCCACAACATCTTCGAACCATTTATACTCTTCTGGAACTTGAAAAAAAAAATTCCACTTTCATTAGTGTTCTCTTTTGGGCTTTCCCTAGTGTTGGCATCTATACTGTTCTTTCAGAGGTTTGGTTGAGTCAGTGAAATATTCAGAATTTTTTAATGGATCCTTGTCTTTTTTTCATCTCTTGTACTAGTGCAGGAGCACCTTGGCATAATTAGGCCTCTATGAAGCAATGTTTTGAAATTTGATTCAATGTTATTGTTCCTACTTTGTAAATCATGTTATTAGAGTCATGTTTCATATATTTGAGGTCATGTTATTATCCTACTATGAATGTTATTTCATGTTTCAGTGGATTTAGGGAAAAATCATAAACATAAGATGCAAGGGAATGAAGTTTCTTGACTGAAAAACTATGTGTACAATCTGTCAACAGAGTAATTATGAAGGTTAAGCCCTTAGGGTTTTGTGAAAATAATTTGTAAACAGAATTTTATGCTTTGAAGAGCATATACCATACAAACTAAACATGTCCCAAGCACTGAACAAGTGTACTTTGGTCAGGAGTTAGTAAAGCAACAAACCCTTATGCAAATCAGGCCTAATTAGGCCTAAATCTGTCTGAGACAACAATATTTGAAGCTTGTGTTGTAATTTTTTTGATACCCATTTTGAATATATTTTAGATCTACAAGGAGGGAATTGAAAAGTGTGGATAGACTTGTGTAATAGTGCTTAGATTGTGAATGAATCCCTGACAAATAGGTTGGAAAACCTACAAGCGTTGCAAACAGGGTATGAAGGAACCAATGACAGTAAGAACTTTAAGGGCTTTTGATGATTAAGTGTGAGTTATTGGTTTTTTTGGTTAAGATATTACCAAGGTATAATTTGATCTCATTTGACATAAGGTTCTGTGTAAGCATTAAGTTAAAAATTCCATTGCTTTGACTGATCTGCCTAATAATAGCCCTGTTTTGGAGACTAAAAAGAAAGTACAGTATATGATTTTGTTAAATTGTCAAGGATAAAAGATGGGAGATGGTTTAAATTTGTTTGAAGTGAAATGGAATGGAAATTGTGTGGTCTATATTAGCCTAAATACTAGTTTTGGTTAGATTACTTTATGTTGAGTTGAAATTGTGAAGTTTAGGACAATCATAAAGAGAATTAATGGTAAAATGAAAGGGAAAACTAGGTAATTGTTTGTTTTGATCAAGATGAAGTTGAATAAGGTGTTTGAAGGTTTGGTAATGGTTTGGAACACTAAAGAAAAATTTGAGTGTTTGTGTTGAGTTTTGTGAAGGGAAATATAGTTGACTAAGTGTGTCAAAAGAAGGAAAGTTCAAGATTGTTTGTGACTTGTCAAATGAGATTGTGTGAGTTGGTTTCCTTCCTCTAACTCTGCATCATGTACTTCTATACATTCTCTTATGGATAGGCACTAGGCATTTTTCATTGCACTCACAGACCATGTATTGTTTTCAGTCCCTTTGATCATTTGTGGACCTCAATATGTAAATTTATTTCATTGAGGTTTAGAAATTTGAACCCTAGTGAAGTTCGTGTGCTATTATGTGATGGGAATTCCTTTCAATCTTATAGTAGAAAAAATATGTTAAGACAGATACAAAAACTACAGCTCACAGGCCAAAAATGGCCACCCAACTAATTAAACATCTCAAAGCTTGGTTGTTCAAACTAACCAAACACCAATACTAGGTAGTACTTGGGTTTGTCAATGGGACATTGGCTTGAATTGACCAAAATATAGCAAGAAACACCTTGATGGGAAAAAATAGATTCTAAATCATTGTACTTGCAACAAGATTTCTAAATGTGGGGGAAAAATCACTTATAGTCATTGTCCCTTGGTTGATTTTCCCTTTCTGAGTGCCCTCACCTCTCGCTCCAGCTTTCCTCCTGCCAAATGGTTCCTAGTCTTCCTCCTCAACTCAATGGACTTGCAACACTCATCCAATGAAATCTCGCAACTCTCCACTTAGGGGCTGGATGCAGTGGTTCTCAGTGCAACTCTCTAGTTAGGGTCTCGGTGCAGTATGCTATGTCGTTCTCCTGCACGTGTAGGGCCAAAATTCAAAATATATAGTCATGGAATGTGTTAAGATACTTTAAAATTAATATATTCAATCTAGTTAATATTGACACATCTAAAGCATTCCAAAGGAACTTCAAAGATATGCTATGACATAAAGAAGATTGTTAAAGTGATGTCAAGTCTTGATCCATTAGGGTAGGAAAACATAGATGCATTGGTACAAAAGGTTCCATTCAACTTGGAGGAAATGGATAATTAACTAAGGGGCTAATGTGAGATTGGACCAAGTTTATATTATGATACAAATATCTTGGGAAAACAGATGATGAAATGGTTAAGTATGGGAAATTGTAGAGATAAATATAACACCAAGGAAGAATACTAGAACTAATTTTAGCACTATAGATTAATCCAAGACTCAAAATTCCACTAAGACGCATCCCTTACCTCTTAAATTAATTCCATAGGTGGGTTTATCCTCCAATATAGTTCCATTGGTTAGCTTATCATGTGAACTTCTGCGATAAGTAGGATTACCATACACTTTCATAACATGCATGTGTGGTTTCAAAAGGTTTATACATTCTTGTGAATTTGAAAGAAAGGCATATTTTGACTTTTCCAATATGTGTTAGGGGTTAATTTGACTTGGTTTTAGCATTAGAGTGACAAACCTTGTGGTTTAGGTTCCATAAACAAAATATACTCATTTTTTAAGCTTCCTATTATCATCTTTATATTCAATGAGATTTTTAAAGATCTATCTAAATATTCATTGCTAATGAAAATGCACAAACTTATGTGTAATAGATCCAAGGTGAGGCTTAAATAGCCTCATATTTTGAAACCATTAACCAAAGAAATGCTAAGAACAATATATGAAAGAGACGAAGAATAAGGCAACTTGTATTATTAGGAAGAACGAGATGCCTTTATATAACATGACCTCATGTTTGAGTCTTGAAACCCTCCCATATCTTCAACACATGTGTCTAGGCTAACCATGTCAAGTTTCACTCCATACAAGCACAAATTGAAAAAAAATCAATGTTGGCCCCATTCACATGTCACTATGTGAGGTCAACATGAGGAAATGCTAATTTTTTGGGAATGAAATAACCAAAGATATGATCAAATAATATCTAATCATAAATAGTCGTAGAGTAATTAGGATTTGATCATATGGAAATTTCTAGGAGAGCTACAATAGTTGTAACATCATGAATTAATTATGCAATGGTATAAAAATTAAAAACATCATGAATTAATTATGTAACCATATAAGTCAAATATAATTCTATCAAGAAATCAATATCAAATAGATAATATAATCACATAACTCGTACATTTCAATGTCATTAATCTTCTTCTTCATCCAACTCTTTGTCTGTATCATCCAATCCAAATTTGACATTGTAAGGATTGGTCATATCATCATCATCGTCATTGATATTAATTTTGATAATGTCATCATCCACACAGATATCATCTTCATGAACATTAACTCCTACATCATCATGATCTAGTTCCTCTTCTTCGACATCTTCATTAGGCACATCATCAACTAACTATTGATCATGATCATCATCTACACCATCTTCTAGTTCTTCGGTATCTTCTTCTTCCACCACATTATACTTTATCAGCCTTCCTCTTGGATCATGTCCAACAACAAATGACCAACTTGGTTTACCTGGAACCTTTGAGTAAAATACCTGCTCACATTGGCTTGGAAGAACATAGGGCTCATTTCCAGCTCGCTCGATCAACCTTGTATTAACCATGGTAAATCCATTATCATGTTCAATAATAGTTCTCTCAGGATCATTTTCATTCAATCATAGCCTATACCATTGGATGATGAACAAAAATAATTTGAAGGACTTAAAGTCACACTCAAGTATATCATCCAAAATCCCATAGTATCAATTTTCTAAGACTTCTGGATGTATGTCGCTTCTAGATGAAACATTAGTCACCTGAAAGATTGTAGTTATCCCAGAATCACAAGTTTTCTTCGTGTCATCCAAATTTTTGATTCAAAATTTACGACCATTGCACCACATAGCCTTGTGGTGTTTCACCTGCAATATGTCAAACATGAAAAATTATTGCATTGTTAGTTGATAAACATACTTATTCTTGGCCGAATGTATGCAAAGAAAAAAAAACTCAACATATATGTACATCAATATAATTGAAAATAATTAAATAATATGGGTGATTAATATATTTATACATACCTGTTTATCTCTTAAACCATATGCTAAATCAATTTCCCTTGGTGTAACATTGGAATCTCCATTACGATGAGCTTCTTTAACCAATGAAGCCACACCTTCCCATGTTAATTCATGATTGGATTGTTGACATAGTTCAATCCATACCATCATCCAATCAAGATTGTTTATGACATACAAATGTAGTGCATCCCACTTTTGACCAACTATATAAAAAAAAATTGAAATTCACAAACAACGTATAATTAGTTAATTACCACGGTATATGACCTTAATTTATAATTGATGTACCTAAAAACCTAACATCCCACTAGTAATGATCTTATTATCTTTCATTGTTGGATGAATTCAAATTAAAGGAGTATGCACAAAGAAAGAATTATGACCTTGAAGGGTACATACACGCTTGTAAGAAAAAGAAAAACCTTAGTGGATACACCCATGTTCCTATACTGAGGGATGATGTGTTTAAGAACAAAGAAGACAAAGAAGTAGAGGAGGTTATAGAAAATTTTAGGAAGGAGTTAGTGCAAAAAAAAGAAAGGTTGCAAGAAATGGATGATTCATCTGAAGAATCTGTAGGAGAAAATGAAGCACAATCGCAGTAGAGAACAGTCTCTTAGATGATGAATGATGAATATGAAGAACTCCCTAACAGGGACTTACAATAGCCAAGGAATTGCGTGTAGATGAAGATGATAATCTTACAACCTATGAATCCTTTATTTCTGATAATGAGTTTTTCAAGTCAAGAGAATTTAAATATTTTTTATATAATTACAAAGGAAAAAGGTTGAGGGAATCTATCCCAAATATTACCCCTAAAAATGAAAAGGTTGAAAGATGATATAGACAATGAAGTGCAGAACATGATTCCTGAAAGGTGTAGATAGTTGTTACTTGAAGCTGGTGTAATAGTATTTCCTGGTTGGGACCTCAGCGCCTCTTTAATTTTTGATAGTTTTTTGCATAACAAGGAAGGAGAATACAAGTTAAACATAGAGGGTGTTGGAACTATAAAATTTTGAAAAATTTACATTCATAAATCCCTCATAGAAAACTAGATCTTGATGTAATTTCCTGTGATCACAATCAAATTTGATCCCCAAAAAAAAAATTCTCTAAGAAAAAACATTTTGACCCATATCGGCAAGAGTTGGTGTAGATCTCCCCGATCTCTAAGCCATTGTTTTCCAATGAAGGTGTTTTTGGCATATCGGTAGGAAATCAAAGTTGTCATACCAATCAAATCACATGGTAAAATACATATCGAGAGGACACAACTTGCGGTTTCACCGACACAGAGGCTTATCGACAAGATAAAAGATGTTGGCATGAGTTTGTAAGTCAGCCCGAGCTTATGAGTCTCACCAATGTAATACTACCAACGAGAAATTTATTCTCTCACACCGACAAAACAGAGAATAAATACTTATCTGCAAGACAAACATCGGGGTAAGATAAACAAGTCATACTGAGCAAATATGTCTTATTGATGAAATACCATCGGTAAAAAGTTCGTCATGTCTCACCAATCAAGAACAAGAAAATAATATCGATGAAACATAGAGATGTCGGTGAAAGTTCAAAAGGTTCCCCCGACTCCCCATGTTACGGCGATAAAGAGTTATATCGACAGGAGTCCTAGCAACATGTTCAAGATCAAAGAAATGAACATCGAGGAGACTCGTAGTGTCGTGGAAGCTATTGAATGTCTTAGCGAGGTATAATATCTTGCCAATGAAGATGCGAATAAGATAAAAAGATCTTCGATGTGACTTTTGGAAATATTTACAAAGATTGAAAAGATGAATTATGTATCCGTGAAAATAATATTGTGTCTCCCCAACCAACAAGGTGTTTGGTGAACGTTGGCTAAAATAAAATATAAAGAATTTCCCAAAGTTCAAATTGTCTTTCCACTATAAAGTGCTTGATGTGACAATGATAATTTCAAAAGGATTGTGAACTTGTGCCCAGAGCTAAACACTAATGGTGGCATGAAAACACAAAGAGATAGTTGATTTCTTTAATTAAAGAGCAATAATTGAAGAAGATATTGGGTGAAATTGATAGAGGAAGAAATAGGAGAAAGGAAAAAGAATCAGAGAACCTTGCAGCAAAAGGATTTCAAACAAAACCTACGAGTCTTCTATAAATTTTTTTTCTAATTCCATTATTTTAAGGAGGTATAATGGAGGGAATGAGCTCAAGAAAACCAAAGGTAAAAAACAAAGCAAGTAGTTGTCCTAAGAGCAAAAAATAGAAAATTGAAATTGAAAATGAACTAGGGGTAGTTGAAAGAAAATTGAACCAGGACCTAATTGATCAGTTGCTCGGCTCTTGACCTAGGTCCAAGAACTTCGTGTAGCTCAGGGAAGATGTAGAAAAGTTAGAGGATAGGTGCAAACACATAGGAGACACATGGACCCCAATCAGGGGATATGAGCTATTCATTTTTCATTACCATCAAAGGAACTTTTATGAACCAATGTGTAACCCCTATAAATTTAACCTAGGAAGGTTGGTCTACCCAAATGTGTTTGTAGATATGGAGTTGGTGAAAGTATTAGCTGTCTATTATGATCCCAAGATTAAAACTATTTGCTACCCTTCTGGAAAACCATTTATACATGTGTTAGAGGCCGCAATATGTGGCATGTTTAATCTAGAAGGAGTGTGTGATGAGAAAATTGTATATGAGGAGATAGAAAGAGAATTCTAGAGATTGGATATAGTATACAAGGGTTGGAGACTACCATTGCATAGATGTAAAAAGGATGGAAATGTAGCTCCATGGATGATAATGATGGTCCCCCATTCCATGTTGACCTATTTGAACTATACTTGAAGTATACATATTACTCAGTGTGCCAAGTGCTAGGGGTGGATGCCCCTGAATACATTTCAATTGTGTCAATGGTAATTGCAACAGATATTCAATGCCATAACTCTCGACCTTTCGATTATTCTGCACAAATTTTCAAGGAGCTCGATGTAGGATTGATGGCAATAAAAAAGGGCTCTCTATTTTTTCATTTGAAGCATTATCCAATCCTGATGCATATGATTCTTTACTATGGGAAAGAGTTGAAGATGTAGCCTGAGAAGCTAAGGGTTTCACAATTAGATAGGGAGGGAGGACTATTACCAGTACAACTTTGGACTGCTATCTGGGACAATAGATTTGTCAATTCATGCTTCATACATTTTGAAGAATATTTTGTGAATCCATTGTATAATTTGTATAATCACCCTTGTGAATTTTCATTGTTTGATGAGATAAAAAGGTTCCTCATACCCAAGGACTTTAATGGGCCTATTAATCACAATTGGGGAGACTGGTATTGTTTGGAAGATGCAACAATGATCAGGATATATGGATTTGAGGATGCACCCTTTATTCTTCCAAGAACAGTACCTGACAGGATTTCCTATCTTGAGATTGCTAGGAAATTAGATTATTCAAATTTCACGAATTTAAGTTCTTTTGGAAAGCAGGCATTTATGCCTAACACACTTTGTTTCGGTGATTTCACTGTGTTCGAAAGGGAGGGATATGATTTGGTTTTGAATAAATTGTTGCAATATAACATGAAGAAAGTTCCACCTTGAAAAGGATTCAATCCAAAAGGGTATATCAACTTTGCAAGAGACAAAATAAACTTAGGTGGGTATGATCATATACCCTATCAATATGATGTTTTGATCAAAATTATGGAAGAGGAGGAAGCAAAAAGAGTGGCTGATGAGTACAATAGAGGATTTCTAGATGTTGGGATGCTATCTTCAGAGGAGGAAACACCTGGTGATAATAGGCCTCACAACACAACTCACAAAATCTCCAGATCAAGAACTAAAGCTTACAAATGTCTTCACAGGGAGATAGAAGTTGAAGAGGGTTCAAATACAGATGCAAGACAAATTGCATATAGATCATTCGTAGTTGATGATGAATTTGTAAAAAACTACATAGTTTAAGGCTTTCTTGTATAAGCAGAAAGGGAAACAAATAACGGAGTCAGTTGAAAATATAACACCAACTAATGAAGGAAAATTGTTGGGTAGTCTAAAGACAAGTGTGGATAAAGAGATGGAGGATATGACCCCTGAGAAGGGGAGAAAATTTCTAGAAGATGCAGGTGTCATGATTTTTCCTGGGTTAGATTTGAATTATGTTTTAGTCTTTGATAGTTTCTTGAAGAACAATAATGCCACATATAATCCCAACCCTGAAGGTGTAACAGAGATATGCGCAGGATCCAAGTACAATCCAAATGAGGGGTCACTCATGATTTGGTCCCTATATCCACCTCACAAGAAATCAGTTGTAATTGATACTGAAAAAGCATTTGGGCATGTGATAACCCTAAAATTCAGAGAAGTTGATCCCATAACCACAATAGATATTGGCATTAATATTGTTAAGTTGAATAAAGAACAGATTTAGATACTGATTAAAGAAAATGATATGTATAAAATGAACAATGAAATATTACTTAGAGAGAATGATCATTTGAAGGATATGGTGGGAATAACATTAGGACCCACTAAGCAATTAACTCATGGAGAGAGTTCTCATACAAAAGATCAGTGGGTAGGATCAGATGCATGCTCATAGGGAAAATATGATGCACTCACTACAATGATAAAGAAGAGGCAAGGCAACTTGATGACTTGGCTGAGTAGACTTTGGGGAACACATTCAAAAAATTATACTGTAGAGAAAGAAAATGAGAGGATTGATGGGAGAATCCATGAGAAACTCAAAGAAATAAGTGAGAGAGATGCTCTAGATAGAGCAGCTATTAATTCTACCAATCAATTCATAAAAAGGCACAGGGACTTCCAAGAAGAATTGCAGGGGGATGAATAGGGGATGATCAGTGCCACTAAGAAGGGATCACCAATGTTATTCAAAGATAAAGGAGAACTGAAAGAAAAGGACAAATGGATCAAAGAATGTGAGTCAATGCTGCAAACAATTTTGGAGACAACTACAGGAAATACTTCGACACTGGATGAGGCTTGTGAGCAGAAGCAAAGGATGGTGATGATGGAAATAGTAGTTCAGAATGCACTTGGAGATGTCGACACACATGGATGTTAGGATTACCTTGATCATTTGTCAAAAATACATTTATGGATAAATAGAGCTTAATCTCTAGTTTATTATTGTTGTTATGCAAAAAAAATTATGAAAGGACATGTCCTTTCATAGTTTGTTATATTTATACATGTTCTATATGATCAGAATAGGGATAGATAGGAGGATAGGAGAAATATACAGGAGATAATTTTGCAATGGTGTTTTTAACTAAAAGGACTCAGATGCATGCATGAATTTTGATGAAGTTAATGAAGATGTCTGAATTCGTGGCTTAATCTTGGTATAAGTTGTTTGTTGGAATTATATAGTTATTTGGTTGTCTCCATTTTGATACTTTTATGTTGTTTAAATTGATATATCCAACATATATTCATTTTATCAATACACATTTGTTGTACTTGTGTGATGTGGTTATTTGGTTCTCTCAAGCAGAGATTAAATATTCTAATCAATCACAATAACTGGGAAGTATTAATTGGATCAATAAGAAGAATCATATAACTAGGGTTGTCATTTTATCTCAAGTAGAGTCTGTCAATCACTTATTTTCACATTTTTACAAGTTATTGTTGGATGGAGCATGCAAACATATGGAATTGATGATAAAAATCAAATATGAAGTCCAAAATGTAGTGCATGATGTGGATACCCATACCTTGGAGGAGTATAAAAAACATCTCTCAATGACTAAGTCAATGTTAGGAGAAGATTAAACTGTTTTATAAGTTTAATTAAGATCAGTAGTTTAATTATTTGTCAAAAGACAATTTGAAGAGACACCTTTGTTGGGTCTTCTTCTTATATATATGAAATTCAAATTGTAATATTTGATCATCAACACTTCTTAAGATTTTAATACTTTTCAGTAGTGAAAGACTTATTTTCTGGAGTAATACAATACTCGTACTTTTCTATTTGTGTGTGGAAGATTCTTTCATTTGGACTAGTTCTTTGTTGTTTCTTTTCAAGCAATTGAAGGCAATGTAAAATGTATTCTAATTAATCTCCATGACCATCTTATAATTACCTCTCACTTTCCTCAATCTACCTTTCCCCATTAGGTACTCCCCTTTGAATTTGTTAATGGAGTTGGGATCCCAAATGCAATCTACATGGATCTTTGTTGCAAACTTAGGAAGATATTCAGTAATGTACACTATGGTTTGGTATACCATATATCCCTCCACCATAGAACCCTCATGATGTGCTCTTTGTATAACCAAAGCCTTCAAAAATTTCAAGTTTCTCTCAACCATCCACATTGACCTTACGTGTACAGGTCCATATAATTCAATCTCCTCAACTTGGTGTATGAGTAGTGTTCTTGTGCATTGAAAAATGTTGAAGGTAGACACTTTTTCATTTCACACATCAGATGATCAATTTTTCTCCTCCAATAATTTATATCTTCTTTATAGATTTCTTTAGATGACAACCATCTACAAGTGATTCAAGGAACAAATATATTAACGAGATTTAACAAAAATATACAATATATTACATAACAAGTAAAACAAATGGAAAATATAAGATCTATACAACGAATTGAAAAAATATCTCTACTTACCTCATGTATTTTCCAAGATCATATATATCTTGCTTGACATTTTTGTTGAAGTTGTCTGGGAGAGATAGAGGCAGAACATACTACAACAATTATAAAATGATCTTTTCATTATTTTTCCAAAACTAGTAAACATAATACATTGAAAAGTACATGCAATATACAAATATATATAAAATATACCAAAATAATTACCTTAATGAAAGTATGCCAATTATGTGTTTTCATCCCCGACCCAAAGTCACCTTTCTTTGTTATGATATTGTTTATGTTTGCAACAAATCCTGTGGGAAATCAAAATTTTGTATGACTTCTTTTATAGCATTGCTTTGCTACTCCATTAATAACCAAGGAAGGGTGCTTATATTAATTTGGTCTCCATCGCTATTTAATTGAATGAAATTTTTCATTGCATGATTGGCTTCCTGAATGTCACTACAAATTTTGACAATTTTTTCTTTGTCATGCCCTCCATCCAATATTTTCCATAACGTTTATGTTATATTCTTTTTGATATGCATTCTATCAAACAAATGCACAATTTGTTGTTGCTCATAGTAGGGCAACCTACTAAATTGTCTAGGATAAATTTTCAGTCCTTGTGGAAGCTGACCATTAATGCCTTGACGACCTTCATGAAGCATATAAGTTAAAAAAATTAACAACGACAATCATTGTCATTTACAACATGAGTAAACAAAACACAATATAAAAATATAAATTCCAAACATATTATATATGATAGATAAACAATTTGATCCAATGTATAACTTTGATGATTAATTCTATTATATTCAATCTTCCATAGATGAGGTGTTATTTTTTGTGGTTTTGATGTAGTCTCTTCTTTCCCATTGAAAAGATGTTTTTCAGTAGTTTGATACTTATGATTTATATGGAGGAAGTGCCTATACTCATCAAACACCTGCTTTCCTAAAATTGTTGAATGACGAGATTTCATCTTTGGACCACAAATTGGACATGAAAATTTTCCCTTTGTTTGAAGACCTGCAAGATCATATATAATTGGATTAAATATGTCAATTTTTATAATTATATATAATGAATAGATTATTTAAAAAACATGCATGATATCTACTTCATAAAATTAAATATCGTTAAAGTGCAGTCGAACGTTATAACATACCACAAAAATGTGTTAGCCCTAAGGCATCATGAATTGTCCATACATGCAATTTTCCATACAAATATTGCAGGGAATTGAAATTGTCTTTGTCTTATTGGTCTAGATACGTCATACATAGTGATGCCATTCCATAACTTTAGTAACTTGTCGATAAGAGGCTCAATATATACATTCATATCTTTAATTTGGTACTTACCTAGTTGAATGAACATAAACATTACATATTTATTATAACCATTTTACTGCAATATATATAAATTAATGTACATGACTATTAAATGAAAAAAATATGTCATTGTGCAACAAATAAGACAAATGAGATGCTACTACGTTAAAGAAAATTGATGTAAAAAAATACCTGGAACAATCATTGCCAACACTATGTGCTCCCTCTTTATTGACATCCATGGAGGAATGTTATTGTTGATAACAAAATAAGGCCACACCGAGTAAATAGATCTCAACACTCCAAATGGATTAACATCGTCTGTTGCCAATGAAAGCCTGAGATTACGAGGTTATTCTTTAAAGTGTGGCCATTTTTCCTCCATGTCCCTAAATGCAGAACCATCTGTAGGCATTCGAAGAATTTCATCTCCACTTCTATTCCATGCATGGTAATCCATAAATTATGCTAAGCTTTCGCACCTAAATAATTGTTGCATACGTGGAATAATGGGAATATAACGAAGAACCTTGTGAGACACCTTTTTTTTTAGTTGATCTATTCGATATCTACTAATATGACATTCTGGGCATTCGGTTGCAAATTCATGTTGTTTATGATATATAATATGATCATTGGGACATGCATCTATTTCTTGATACTCCATTCCAATATCTTTCATAATGGAAGATAAATCTTGGTATGAGTGAGGTAAAATATTTGATGGTGGTAACAAAAATTCACCTATCAATCTACAACAAAAAAATAATTTGTTAATATAAAGAATATTAATGGTACATATTTCATCCTTTATTTACTAGTGATGAAATAACAACAAAAATAGATGAAAAAAGATGACATATATGACATACCTAAACATCCATGAGATTGCTATGTTGGATAAACCATTCATAACCTTCAAGTTCACTA
The DNA here is from genome assembly GCA_007258455.2 of Sequoia sempervirens. NCBI lineage: Eukaryota > Viridiplantae > Streptophyta > Pinopsida > Cupressales > Cupressaceae > Sequoia > Sequoia sempervirens. Next base: position 428,536,719 of record VDFB02086081.1, on the reverse strand, counting down.
GCAACAATACAACAGAGAGAAGAGTTGTTTGGGAGCCTTCATAAAGGGGCTTGTATGCCTTCTCAAGTACAAGTAAATTATGGACATCATCAAAGTCATCTCGATCATCATGATCAGCTGCACCACTAAATGTGTGATGGAGCAATGTATTTGTACCATCATCTTCAACTGTGTTTTCTGGCACATTATCATCTTTGATATTCACATCTCCATGTTCCTCCACTTGCAAAACCACATTCTTCGAGCCGTGATAATCCATATCATGTGCCCTAGGGTGCCCCACCTTTATAATAATGATCAACACAAATAAACCATGATCATGATCAAGTTATTTTATATATATATATAAAATGTTAAAATGATATAAACATTTACAAATTCAATCAATATAAAGACATATAATGAACAACTTACCAATGGATGATAATCATGCCCCCCTTCAACGTGACCATGCTGCCTAAAATGTTTCTCAGTTGTTGTGATTAAGTGTCTTCTCTTCTTTAAGCCCTTGCAATTATTGCAAGGACAATAACATTTCCCATCACCCTTTCTTTTCAATCTAGCCCACAATCTAGCAAGTGTCTCTTCATTTTGTTCTACACTAATATTATCTGACATGATTTTTATTTACCAAGCTTGAATATTTAGATCTTCAAAAAATATCAAACTCACACTTCAATAATATTTAATCATAGATAGGTAACAAAATCTAATAATTATGATATTTTGCACCAAAAAAATTTGGCCTATAACCTCCACAAATTGTCACAAGTATAGCAAATTCACAAGTATAGTAAAACACTATTGCAATTATAGATAAATTGTCGAGCTCACTTTTATTTATTAAAAAGAATTCATTGGAACCCCAAAAAACACTAACCATATACTTGTTGGCCCACAAATTGATGGAAGGGGATGGTTAACTTTATGTCGAAATAGCGATGAAAATCATGGAGTGTCACAATTTCAAAGAAAATTAGGCATAAATTATTTAAAAAATTGAAAATTTCACATTAAATACATAGGTACCCGACGATACATCTAATTATACATCTTTCGTTAGAAAGTTTCGTCGTATTTTGTAGTAAAATGAGTTAGTGCAATGATAATTTTTTCCAGCCACAATCTATGTGATGGGGTAGAACATCCAATTCTAGAAGATGTGAGCTTCTTCTACTCCCATGACCCTTCCCAAAAGAGTTATAATATCATGATATTCCATCTTGAAATCACTCCTATGCAATTATTTGGGCAGCTTGGAGTAGTGAGGTTTGGGCTTCAATATCCATGAGTTATTCATGATCTCCAAAGCTCTATTGGGGTCTTCATCATAAGACTTTATTGCTTCCCCAATGTTAATCTCTTCAATAAACTTGTGATGTGAGGAAATATTGAACACCCCTACAATGGATTCTTCAGTGAGATTTTCCATGACTCTTCCCTAGGGTCCAATTATGATCCTTGTTTTGGAGTCATAGTGTTTTGCACATTCTAAAACTAGATCTAGACAAAGTTGTGTTGGCAGGAACCCTGCTGCTTGAGCCAATCCAATGTGAGTGAGAATTTGAGCAAGCTGAGTTGGTGCATTTCCATACATCCTCTACTAAAAGTCATCATAATCTACATGTCCCATGTTTGTGTCTACAATCTTTGACCAAGAAAAATCAATCTTGGACTCTGGCCATATGCCCTTGAAATCATACTTCATCCTTTTTTCTCTTCTTCTGACCTCCTCTTGCACTAAAGTATCCTTTTAATTAGATGCCTTGTTTGGTCTCAATTCTTCCTACATCTATTAGAAAGACCAAGATCACCAAAATGGAGAGCAACAATATAACACATTGTATTAATTCCATGAAGCACCAATGTATGCAATGATAATGTCATTAAATCCAAAATGATAATATAAATTCCAATAGTAATACAAGGTAGACAATTCATTTTAGAGGATCCCATTGTCAGATTATGCAAAACATAGAAGTGAAATTCATTCAAATCAATCAAGATCCATGAAATGGCCTTATAATCTCCTCATGCAAACTTGTTTGTCTTTAGTATTAAATTTTTGAAACAAAATGGAAGAGTTCAAGTAATCTGAGCAAGCTCAGATTCCTCAGCTAGACTAGAGCTCAGGTAATCCAAGTAGGCTTGGATTCCCTGGACTCATCACATTGTGCACCCTTTAACTCATAATCATTAAAAAACTTCACAAGATGAAATTCTCAACATAATCAAGTACACACATGCCATAATATCCTTAAGATCACATTGCAATCACTCTCATTGATGGTCAATTCATCACACATATGAGATAGGTGAGATTTTATAAAGCCTGGGTATTTTTCAAGAGGTCGGATTTGGAAAATTTAAGGGAGCTCAGAATCACCGAATGAAGGCTAAGTTTAATTTTTTTTAAGTATTCAAGCTCAGGATTTAGGTCATGGGATGGATCTGGAAAATCTAAGGAGGCTCAGATTCTCTGAGAAAATTAAGGCTCGGGTAATCCAAGCTACCTTAGAATTTCTAAGCTTTCTCTTTTTGTTTCATTACGAAAATCTCCAAGTGTTTGATTCATTCTATGATCACTGTGAAGGTTGAATTCATGTTTATCACCTTAAATCATTCATTTACATAATAATCTATTGACCCTATTCATTTCATCTATCATCTCATTCATCACGTTTCAACTCCCACTTGGTTTCATCGAGACAAGGGTTTCAAACTGAACCTTTCATAATGGCTACACTCTTAAGGTTCGTTATTAAACATGCAAATGCAATGCCAAGGAAAAATCATCAAATACTTTCAACACATCAAATTGCCTTGACCTATCGACAAAAAATGCCCATAAAGAATGCCCTAAAAGAATGGAAACCTCGATAATGTAGCAAGATACCAATCAATACAAACCCTAATTCAATGACAGAAGCACATAATTACAAGGAACCAAAAAGAAAGCAGAAGATGAATTGGAGACACTTAAGAGAAACCAAAAACCAACCTTGGATTTGCGCATAGGGAGAAGGAAGTAATGGAGGCCAGTGATGAAGATCTCGAAAACCCTAGAATGATCGCTAGGAGAGCGTGATTCGTCACTTTGAATCTCAAATCAAATGCTGGATGGAGGTGACCTTCTCTCCAATTCAAAAATGCATAAAGAAGAATGACTCAAATGGAATCTTAAACCCCCTTTTATACTCTCCTTTTGACCCCTAAAATTATTAAGATGAACAATAAATGCATGCAAGGACACCCTCAAAAACTTAGGAATACGAAGGGAGCTCAGATTTTTGACTGGACTAAAGTTTGAGTAATCTGAGCTACCTTAGATTTACCGAACCTGCTCCATACTCAATCAATTTTTCCTTCAAATCAAAATTTTGAGCAAGGTTCAATTCTCCAAGAGTTAGACTGACATTGTGATGTTGCAATAAGGCATATAAAATGTTGATCAATCGTTAAGTACTTGGGTGAGACAAGACCAAGACCGAGAGGCCTATCCCTTAGGGGGAAAAGGTCAAGACCCTATTACGAGCAAACAAGAAAGAAAAATAATAAAATAGAGTCCCTACTTTCAACGGGGCATGTGTGCAAAAATTGCACAATAGTTTTGTCTTAGGTACACCCATGGGGAATCCTAAAGTGCATAAGAGCACATTCAAGCATTCAAAGATGTGTGCACTAGAGCTTAGATAGTGCATCACGATGTGTTATACAAAATTTTTCCCTATTCATTAGGAGATATGGCATATAATTGGTACCTTAACATACCCACTAGATCGATTAGCAGTTGGATTGATTTGGAGAATGCATTCATTAACTAGTTCTGGGTCTATGTAGACCCTGCCATTTTATACCATCAGTTCACCACAATTAGGAAGGAATCCCATGAACCCTTGCCTCTATTCAACACATGGTTCCAGAGAATGTATAGGCACTTGTAGCCACCTTACATAGTTGCTAAGAAAAATTCCATCCAAGCATACCTCAAAGCCATAAACCCCTTGACTAGTCTATTCCTACAGAGAACCTACCCGGATGTGGATATTGACTCACTAGCCAAAGTTTACCATTTGGCCATCAAATTGCAACAATAGATAACCCCTCAACCAAGCAATATGGGAGGTACATTTCCTTTGTTAGGATACCCTGGTATTCCTAACTAGATGGTTGCAATCAACCATGCAATGAACAATGGAACCCCACTCATGAACACAGTTTGAGGAATGTCCAATTCTATATATGGACCCCTAGATGAAATACATCCTCCACCCTTGTTTCCTTAGATCAATATTGGAACCCTAGATTTTCTCCCAGCAACAACATCCTCAAAATTATGTAGGAGGAAAGACTCCTCAAACAAACCTGCCAATTGCATAGTAGACTAATAAAGTTGCAACAACTACAAAAAATGGATGTACTACACGTTTTTCAACAGAGTTGGAAACTTTGAAGAAAACCATGTCCCAAGTTGCAAATGAGATGGCTTAGTTCAGGTTGAATCCTCCTCAAAACCAAAACTAGTACCAAAATCGGGGAGGGTATCCAAACCAGAACAATTACCCTAATCAAAATAACAATCAGAGCCAGAGGAACTTTCAAAACCAAAATCAGAATTATCAAAACTAGAATAGAGGGTATAACCAAAGGCCCAACAATAGACAATGGGATACAACACCAAACAATGGATGAGTCCCACACAATTACCAGGCCAATAAAGATAAAAAACACACTGCAAACATTACAGATCTAAACTTTATGACCAACTGGTGTAACTTTCATGATACTGCTACTCATTTTGAGGTCAATTGCCTAGAAATGGAAAAAATGTTTTAAATTGCTTAAGTTGATTCTCAACCAACACAAGGAAATGATAATAAAATTGGAAGGTCTATAGATACTACCCTGGCCTTTGAGACTTATGATGACTTTCAATTTCCCTTCCAAGGTGAAAATGAGTTGAAAATTGATACGTACGATGCTCAAGCTTTTCAAGCTAAAGGAGGTCATTTTCTTAGGAACCAGAACAAAGGACCATTCACCATGTCTACTCCTCCAACTAACAACATTCCCACCCCCAAAATCCTAGAGTGGATAGCAATACACCTCCACCCAAAGGGCCACCCGGGGTTCCAAACAGAGGCAATTCTTCTTTCTTTCTTAAACAACAATACAACAATAACATGGAGTATGATCTTATTATAGAGATGCAGAAGCAAATGACCTCCCTGTCATTCTTTGATATTCCAAAATGGTGTCCTACTCAACGTGAGCTCATGTTGAAAGCTTTGGCTAAGGCAGATCAGTTGAAGGGAAAGGAAAAGGTGACTCCCATTGTTGAAATGAACATAGCTCTATATAGGGGGGAGACATGAACACCTCCATTCTTGTTGAGATTAAGAATCTTTGGGAAGAAATTGCACAATTGCCTGTTAGATTCTAGGGCCTCATGTAATGTTATGTAATTTTATATTTGTAATAAATTAGGCCTAAACCTAATTCAAACTCACAAAAGGTTATACAATTGGATAAAACTAAAGTGAATGTTGTAGGAGAATTGAAAAATGTACACATATGGATCGGATCAGATCCAAGGATTCAAAATTACATGGATATTCAAATTGTTGACATTCTTGAAATGTATGGTATGTTGTTGAGTAGGGATTGGGAAAATACCATTGGAGGCTATCTATCGTTGGAATTCTCACACATGTGGCTACCATGGAAGGGTATGGAAATTCAAATTAGAATAGAAAGTGAATCTTGCCTAAAACACATGATTACAGAGTATGATCACCCCAATGAGGTTGCTTATTTCAAAATTGAATTAGGAGTTTATAGGATGGATGAGGTTATGAGATTTTCAATGCCAAATATTGATTAAGCACAACCCTTAGAAAAAAATGATTCTATGACTACCATTAACCAGGAAGTGTTAATCAAGAAACTACATCAAGAAAAATTGGTCTTAGGAGAGGAGGCATATTTGTGAAGTTTGTTACTCCCAAATTGGTGTAGGGTCTACTATCAAAACCATTTTGAGTTAAATTATCAACCTTGTCTTCACATTTTGAATGAGGTTTGTCAGTTAGGAGATACTCAAAATATAAATCTTATGACAGTCCCAAATTATTTTTCATTGAAAACTAACGCTATGACTATTTTGACAAGAATCAACAACACACAGGAAGGTGTTCCATCATTCACCAACCAACCCTTGAGCCTATCTCTAGATCTACAGACTGAGATTAGAAAACCACAAGAGATGCTAGATACCCCTATCCATACTCACCTTCTAATTCTGAAAGAATTATTCAAAGAAAAAGTGGGTTACAAAATTGATAACCATGAGGAGTTATAGGAAACACTTTTTGCACATGTGCTTAATCTAAATGAAGTATCTAACAGTCCTCAAGTATAGAGATCCCCTGACCTTAACATACCAAACCATTCAAATTCACCATTCACTCCCCTTAAACAACAACCTAAGACTAACTTAAAGAAGGAAGTTCTATCCCAAGATCAATTGTGGACCCTCAAGTTTGATGGTTCTAAATCTAAACTAGGAAGTGGAGCTAGAGTTGAATTGACCAACCCGAAAGGGAAAATGTATTTTTATTTTTACGGATTATAGTTTGGATGTAATAACAATGTTGCAGAGTATGAGGCATTGGCCAGAGAACTGATGTTCACACATTAGAAGAAAGTACAATGCATCAGAGTGATGGGAGATTTAGAAGTGATTGTGAAGCAGGTTCATAGCCAGTATTCATGCCATAACAAAATATTGGAAGCCTACCAGAACAAGGTATGGAACCTAATTGAAGACTTTAATGCCTTTGACATTAAGTTAATTCCTAGGGAGAATAATTAGGTCATAGACACACTAGCAGTAGTAACTAGTAAACTAGAGCCTACGGAGGATTATAAGTTAAGGAGATTTTCTATTGAATTAGTATCAGTCCTAGCTATTCTTGATAATATAAGAAACTTTTAGGTTTTTTGACGATGATCAACACATCCTTGACTTTCTGGAAAGTTCAGACATTTTTGAAGGACAAATCATTGATGAATCCGATAGAGACCAAGGGTACTAGGAGTCAGAAGATTTTGATATAGAAGGTATAATCAATTTGAAAACTAATAGTATCACCATAGGAATGGTGGAATTGGAGATAAATTTTTATTCTAATCCTCGAGCTCGAGAAAGGCTACCTATATATGTTTATGGGGAAAAATATGAGACATGCAACCTAGAAGATTCTGGCTCAAAAAGAAATATCTTTATTGGAAAGACTTTTCCAAAAGATATTTGTGACAAGATTTTTAAGGTGTTGAAGGAAGACATCGTAGATATTGCATGGGGATACAAGGATTTGAAAACATTTGACACCTCGGTGATAACTCACACCATCCCGTTGAAGCCTCAAGCAAAGCTTTTCATCAAAAGTAATGACCATTCAATGCTTTGATTGAACCCATTATCCTTAAAGAGGTCTAGAAATTGCTTTTAGCCAGGATAATTTTTCTTGTCATGTATTCTATATGGTTTGCAAATTTGGTACCTGTATGTAAAAATAATGGAGAAATCAGAATTTGCATCGATTTCATAATTTTGAACAAGGCTTCAGAGAAGGATAATTATCATCTTCCTTCCCTTGACAAAGTGCTGAAAATTGACAATGACTGACAAATGATGTCATTCTTAGATGGTTATTCAGGATAAAATCAAGTACTGGTGAACTATGAGGATTGAATGAATAAAACCTTCACAACGAAGTGGGGAACATTTGCTTACTAGAGAATTCCATTCAGCCTCATCAATGTTGGGGCCACTTTTTAGCATGTGATGGGAATAGCTTTCAAAGATCTGGTAGGTAAATGCATCATTATTTACATGGAAAATTTAATAGTCTTTTCTAAGAACAGAGAAGATCATGCTACTGACCTAGTGAAAGTTTTGGAAAAGTGCATAGATTTTGGTGTTTCCCTAAACCTAAAGAAATGTGTATTCAGAGTTTTAGAAGGGAAGTTGTTGGGTCATATAATTTTAGAAAGAGGTATTTCCATTGATCTTGATAGAGTAGAGTCTATTATGAAATTGCTTATGCTTGGCAACAAGAAGGAGATGAGATCCTTCTTCAGAAAGATAAACTTCATAAGGAAGTTTATAACTTGGTTTGTGGAGATCATCAAACCATTAAATGAGATGATGAAGAAAGATAAAAAGCTCGAATGGAGCAATGAGACCAAGGTTGCTTCCTCGCAGATCAAGAAGCCTATTTCAAAAGCACCTATTCTAACCTGTCCTGATTATTTGTAGACTTTTTCATCTATTCTTTTGCATTTGACCATTCATGTGTTGTTGTTTTGACATAGTGAAAAGACAAAGGGGACGAATGACAAATAGCTTTCATGAGCTCCCCATTCAAATTTTTTGAGATAAGGTATCCACCTTTGGAGAAACAGGCCTTTGCATTGGTAAGGACTGTCAATAAATTTTGCCACTACATTTTGCATAGTAGAATTACAACCATTGTCCCTAATCCAATAGTGAAGTCTTTGCTCATGCAGAGTGAGCTGGGAGAAAAAAGGGGAAAGTGGATGGCGATTTTACAAGATTTTGATTTATATGTCCATACCATGAAGTTGGTTCAAGGACAAGGCTTGTCCAAAGCAATGGCTGAGGTAGATTCCAAGATCACATGTCAACAATATATGGTTCAGTCATTCACTGGAGATCCTTGGTATGCTGATTAAATCTTCCTTCTACTAGATAACAAGTGTCCTAATGGGATGAATGAAATCTAGAGATGATAATTAAGGTTGAAGAGTGATCACTACATGATTAAGCGTGGATATTTTTATAGAGAAAACTTTGAAGGTGTGTATTTAAGTTGTTTGGATCAGTAGCAAGTGAAGAAAGTCATTGTAGAATTTCATGGAAAACATGGTACCAGACATGGTTTAGTAGATATGATCACACATCCAATCTTGAGGTTGGGGTACTATTGGCCTCATTTATTTCATGATTCTCATCAACATGTAAGGACATGTCATACATGTTAGACATCAACATCCAGAGAGCATAACCCGATGGTGCCACTACAACCAGTGTATGAGGTAAGACCTTTTTCCCAATGGGGTTGGTTTTCATACAAGTGATTAACCCTAATTCCTTTGCAGGCCATAAGTTTATTTTGACTACAATGGATTACTACACATGGTTGATGAAAGATCAAGTGTATAATAATTTCACTACCAATGTAGTCATCAAGTTCTTCAACAAACATATCATTACTAGGTTTGGGGTACCCTTTGCTCTGGTATGTGATTATGGCCTAGCCTTCTCTTTTGCATAGTTTATTCAATGGGAATTTCAATATAAGATTGTTTTGAAATATTCTTCCAACTATTATCCACAGGGAAATGGGGTAGTTGAGTCTACCAATATAAATTTGTTGGAAGTGATCAAAAAGTTATTAGAAAGTAATCCTAGGGACTGACATACAAATTTAAAGTTCATCTTATGGGCGGACACAACCAGAATTAAAGCTTCCCTACGGAATTCACTGTATAAATTAGTCTATGGCTAGGACCCTGTCTTTCCTATTAATCTTTAGATACCTATTTTGCAATTCATGCAAGAATTCCAATGATGATAGGATAGAGGTCAGGTTGACTAATTTACTGAACTTAGAAGAACAAAGGGATTCTACTTTGTAGCAATTTTCCAAATATTAGGATATAGTCAAAAGTTGGTTTGACAAGAGAGCCAAGATTAAGGCCTTTAGGATATCATACATTGTGCTACTATGGGACAAAGCTAGAGAAAATAGGGTTGATCACCAAAAAATTGATAGAATGTGGTTAGGACCATACCAGATTGTTGAAATTCTTAGTGAAAACACTTTTCGATTGAGTATCCTAACAGGAGAACTTGTTCCATTGCTAGTCAATGGATAGTTTCTCAAGAACTACTTTGGCACATGCAGGCCCAATGATCTTTCCTTTGTATATATTTAGTTTAGTTTCTATTGATTAGTTTTATTTTCTTTGTTTTCTTTCGCTATTTTCTTTTTCTTTTGGGGGTCTTACTTTTTCATCATTTTGGAATAGTGGGTAGTTATTCAAAGCATACTAGGGATACTATGGAAAAGAAATTGATTTAAGTATTTTAGGTATGTATGCCATTCTTTTTCATTTTGAAACTTATATTTTATGTCTATCTTAATGATAGTTAGAAAGGTCATGGTGTCTTAGGATGGTTCTATTCCTGATTCAAGTGAAAAAATTGGTGTCCTAATGTTGTCATGGTTTCCACCGTAGTTCTCAACCTAATTTTAAGACTGCAAGGTTTGAGTATTGAGGAAAATATAAGAAAATATACTAATTTGAGAAAATCCAATACTTGAACAAAAGAAAAGAGAAGAAAGTTTGGAAAAAAACTCAATATATAAGGGTGATTCAAGTATCTCTACTAGGGCTATGGATGTATGGATGGTAGTAGAGCAATTCTTTGAGATAACTACAAGTATCTTCATCGGGGCTATAGATGCATGGCTGACAGTGAAGCAATGCCTAGGATATCATTGCACGACAACTACAATGACCCACCTCATGTAGCTTGGATGGGAATACAGTCATTTCAAGGATAGTTAAAATATTTAAGGGGGAAAATGTACCACGAGCATACACACTTAGATTCAAAGTTTTTATAATGATGCAAAATTTGAGATTTCAACTAGCCTTGTTTGTTGTAGTCAACCATGCTCTAGTTAAAATAGTCATATACTAGAGGTTCTGGGGTGACTGAATCCTTCAATATCTTGAAAGTGGGTAAACCATTTTTCTAGTTGAGTTTCCAATTGTTATGCCTTGCATTACAACCCCATTTTTTTTGGTCAAAATGGGTCCCCCTTATTGTTTTTTCCTTTGGTGTTTTTGTTTTGGCCTTGGGAGTTGTCTTGTTCCTCCCAAACCTTGTTTTCTTTTGTTTGTCGAGTTCAGGTTTTGGACTGGAACCATCACCTTACACCTTCAAAAGTGTGAGTTCTTGGTTCCATCCTAATTTTGATCCCTACATTTCTTCCTTGTTTTGTTCTTCTTTGTTGGAATCAGGTTTCAGAATGGAACTAACACTTAGAACCTTTTCAAGGTTCGAGTTCAAGTTTTCATCTTGATTCTAATTTCTAATTCTTTTTTTTTCCTTGTTTCTTTTAGAATCAAGTATCAAACAAGAACCAAAACCAAGAACCTTTTCAATGTTCTTATTTGTGGTTCCATCCCGATCTCAATTCCCGCATCCGTTGTGCTTTTTTCCCATTGGGTTCGGGTTTTAGAACTACCTCTGAACCTTGCACTCTTTGAAGGTTCTTGTGCCAAGTTCCTTCCTAATCCCAACTCCCAACCTATTGTATGTATTTTATGATGGCTCATTAATGACTGCTACCATGATCCCAAGGCTTGACCTACTCCATATTAATGGCCATTGGTTTGCATGCATGAACCAGTTTATATTATCTTTGTTTCTTGTTTTTGGCTTATTATTGTGTTTTGTTTTCAATAAAGGAGCCAAAGTGGAGCAAAGGATTAGGGCACAAGGTCAAGTCTGGTGATTTTTTATAAGGCTTTAGTGGTTTTTGCATTGCAATTTTTGAGGTAGGGGGTTTTCATTCTTCCTTTTCTTATTTTCTCATTTGCTTACTCGTGTTCTTGCTTTTTCTATTTTTAGTTTCATTTTATGTTTGTTGGGTGTTTTTTTGTTAGTATGGTTTTTCTATTTTTTTTTGGTTCATTTGTTTTGTTTTCCTTATGGTTCTTTGTTGTTTTTGTTTTTTTCATTATTTTGTTGTGCACGAGTTTCTTCGTTCCCACTGAAACCCTAGTTATCTAGCATTTTTTGTACCCTTGACCTTTTCTAATTTAAATTTGAACCCTAGGTTTTCCCATGTTTGATCCCAAAGCTACCATATTTATTTAAAGTACTGGGTCAATTTTTTAGTAGGGTTCAAACATATGAAAAATCCCAATCTCGAAGGGTTTTGTTTTTAAGTATTAGAAAATTCATTTTTTATGACCATGCTCGATCAGGTTCTGATTCTGATCATCGCACATGTTGCAGGATTGGGTTTTGGAACAAAACCTTAATTATGCACCAAGGTTTAATTCTAGTTCTTGACACCATTCCAACTTTGACTTCTGGCCTTTGGTTGGGACCGAACATCGAAATGAAACCCTACCTTGACCAAATCTATTGATCTAGTGTCAGTTTCAAAGCCGATCCTGACCTCCAACTCTTAGTCAAAGATCAAAATAAAAATAGAACCTTACCTTGTTACCTTGAGGAGGGTTCTGATGCCAACTGTAGTTTTGATTCTGATTTCCGCACTACATTCGAGATCATACCAAAGAACAAAACTAGACCCTTGACCCCATATTGAGTTCTAGTGCAAAGTTCTATCCTGATTTTGAATTCTGACCTCTGGTCAGGATCGAACTTTGGAGTGAAACTTGAACCATTTTCATTTGCAAGGTTTCAATTCCAAGAGACATCCTGATCCCAATTTCTGATACACTATCTATAAGGTTTCGATGCTAAATCTTTTTCCAATCCTAACTTTCGATATATCTTTTGGAGAGTTCAAATGCTTACTTTCAACCCGATCCTGATGTCTAATAGTATGGTAAGGGGGTTTTGTAGGGGTCATGTTCCAGCTTCTATCTTGATGTCGATCTCTAAAAATAATAGAAATATCATAATATTTAATATGCTTTTGAGGATGTAGGGTTTTGATATGAAATCTATTTAATCCCTAACTCTTTTCAGAATTCCCTTCTACCTAATGAATGCCATGGGTGTAGGTCTATTAAATGTCTAATTCAGAAGAGGATAATAGCATCGAAGAAGTGCAAGAAGTACAAGGGGGAAAAAGGGGACAAAATCCTAAGAGATTTAAGCTAGAACAACTTCCTTGGACCATGAAGTATAAGTTTCAAGGAAATTTAGTCCCATCAAAGTTTGGGTCATAAGTAATGAAGATAACTAACACATTGGTTGGTCATATTGACCTGGAGAAGTTTGTTAATGATACTTTTGTAGAGGATGCTAGTCCAAGAGAAAAGAAAATTGCTAACTTAGGGTTAGCACATATAGCCTCATTCCCCATAGTTGTGCAATGTCCTAATTTTATATTACCCACTGCATATGCATACAACCTAGTTCAAAGAAAATGTATTGATCCTTGGGGAAATGATATTATTGACTTAACACCAGGAATGATGAGATTGATCTTTGACTTGGCTCTCCATACTAACCTCAAAATCATGATGGAGGCTGAGGTGTTGAGGCAATATTAGGCTGATGTGGAGGGAAACAAGAGGTATATAAATAAGATATGGTTAAAAACTAAGAAGAAGACAATAAAGAAATTGTGCCCAAAGCCTAAGAGGTCTAATTTCTCTACCAGAGTAGGTGAAGTCATTACATTATTATCCAAGGCATTTGGGAAGGAATACTCACATGCTTTTGAGAATTGGATGTTCCATTTTATTCAGATTATTCTTGATGGAAAGTAGTACTTGGACTGGGGGCAGATGGTATCAAATGCAATTCATGATCAAATTACCAAGGTAAAAGATACCAAGACATTTTACACAAGCTCTTATGTTATATATTTTGCTACTAGAATGGGGAACTTCCTAGGATTGAACCCAGTGGGTCTGCTTGAAGAGGTAGCTAGACAAAATATGTTTTGGAAGTATAATGACCAATTAGAGCTCAAGAAGGAGAAAACACATTCTAAGAGAGTTAATGATGCCTTCCTCTATGTGGTTATCAATCGATTGATAGGAGATGTGGGCTTCAAATTATCTAAAGAAGCCATGGATTTAGTTGAAGAATGGGGGAGTTGGTTCATTCAATACCAAAAGACCACTTACATCAAATTATTTGGCTTTGACAAGGCTCCATTCAAGCTGCCAAGGTGTTGTAGTTATAAGATGATTTTAATGGAATTATCCCAAGAGGTGGAAGAGGTAAATGCTAAATTTTTAGATAAGCATAAGGTAGGTTTCCATTAGTTTCCTATGGAACTTGGTTTTTATTCATGTCAATCAACAATGGTAGCCAAGGCTACAATAGAGTATTTTTAATCATGCAATCTCAAGTTTTATGAGGAAAGAAGGAATTTTGACCCAAAGGGGAAGATGAATGGGTTATATGCTTCCTTGTTTCTTTATCATGAACATCACCTTGAAGATTTTTGGGCCAACTTGTAGGATCAATTTGAGGTCAGGAAAGGGGTATGAAGGTTGACTATTCCTCAAATGAGGGAATTTAATATCAAATAAGATATACCTGAAGGGTTATCAGATGATGGTGTCCTCCTCGATCCTCAATATGAGGAAGATCAAATTGCAACCAAAGAATTGGAGGCCCATCAATTGTATGGAAAAGGAGCAGTTTGACATAAATAATATTTTAGAGGTGGTTATTGATAGAAGCATAAAGTGGATTGACATACACCTTAACCGGCCCCAAAGTAGAGTCATAAGAAAAAGGAAGGATTCACAAGTTGAATCATCCTCAACTGTTGAGGCAAAGAAGTATAAGAGCACTAAGAAGCAGTCTTCATAGGCAGAAGAAGAAGTTACAATGAAGAGGGTTATAGAAGCCTTAAAACAGGCTAAGGTTACCTATCACGCTACTACTATTGGGGTTGTTTCAGGTCTTGGCATTGAACCCCTTTCCACTATATACCTAGAAACATATATTGTTGAAGAAGGTCCTTCTACCACTCCTCCAAAAATTGAGGGAACTCCTTCTACAGCACCAACCACTACAAAAATAGCAACTAAAGAAGCGGAAGAGCCTCCAATAATAGATGTCACAAAGTCCCCCCTCTCATCTGATTCTAAGAGACTCCCCTTCGAGAGGACTTAACTTGATAGGAGGGAGAGGATGAAGAAGAATTTGAATAAGAAAATATGGATATGGGAGAAGGAAACCTTTGGAATGAAGAAGAGATGAGCCATGTCCTAATTTTAGATGAGCAGCGAGAGATATTAGAAAGTGCTCAAAATCAAGTTGTTGAGGAATTGGCTTGTGAAGAAGAAGCTAAACAAAAATAAATGGAGCTTTAAAATATTGATGAAATTAAAGTAGAGAATGAGAGGAGGGAAAAAGAGAAAGCTCAAAAGGAGGAAGCTGATAAAGAAAAAGCTTGAGAAGCAAAAGGTTCCATCTATGTCATAAACTGGAACAATTTCTACACCTCCACCTCCAAATCCAACACCTCCAAGTGCTCATAAAATGATAGTGTCACCAAGAACCCCCACATGGCTGAAGTTAAATTTCAGAAAGAGGCAATATGCTCAAGCTCAACCAATGAGTTGGGATAAGATGATCAAGGAGGTTAATAAGGTAAATCCCAAGAAAAATCCAAGAGCTATACATTCTATCAATTTGATTGTTGAGGGGGATCTAATTGCAGAGATTGCAAGCCCTACCATTGACAAAGATGATAGAGAACTATAGGTTGCAGACTATCAATTGAGCACAGTCAACTTGGGAAAGTAAACATGTAATCAACAAATGTCACCATTGGATTTGGCAGCTACTTTAGCCAAATCCATAATGGAAAAGGATAAGTAGGTAAAAGATGAGCTAAAAGCACAACTTGGTCAAATGAAGAATTTTTTGAAAGAGATCACCTCATTAGCCCTAGAGTAGCTTAAGTATTCAAAGGTACCTGTGCTCATGAGCTGAAAGGAAGTAGAAGAATTAAACAACACGAGAAAGAAAGCTACATGGTTTGATAGTTGGTTCAGTGCTTTCAAGGAGGAGATCAAGAAGGTCCTAGAAGAAGGACATAAACAATATGATGAAGATTTTCCTCTTCTCAAATAGATCAAAGAGTGTGCAAAGAAATGGTGGGAAGAGGAGAAAAAGTGTAAAAAAATCTTGAGAAGGTTGAAAAATATCGATAAAACACCCAGGGAAATGTTGATCCAGTCAGGGATCTTAGGTGATGAAGATCTAGAATATCTTAAGAAGGATATCAATATCACTACCTTTAGGTCTAAAATACTCATTGAACACAAAACAATTCTCCTTAAGGCTCAATATGACATAAGGGATCACAAAGGCATATTTGAGGAAATTGTTACACAGGTCACAACTAAGGATTTACCCCAAATGGATAGTTGAATTCATAGCAAGAAATAAAGAATAATTGGGGTAAATGGTTGGAATAGTTCATAGAAGGTGATGGACCTGCAGGGACTCTTCTGGATAAGTTGATGATGATTAAGTTTGAGACTCATTGGGCCAAAAAATATGTTAGCCAACAACAGGAAACTGTTGTTGTAGTTGCGGGAGAAATTGAACAGTCCAAGTTCAAGGTGGAATGGGTTGATGGGCCAGATGAAGAGGTTCTGAAGATGATTTTTGATATCTATGATGAATTTCATGACTTTCCAAAGGAGATTGGAAAGTGAGAAGAGAATAGATTTTATGCAAATAGTAAATTTTTTACAACTTCTATGCAATTAGTTAAATTTCAGAGATTTCTTAGTTTAAAGATGATGTTTATGGATAATGGTTTTTTGTGCGCCAATGGATCTTTTTGTGCATAAATGTTTCTTATTTGTTGAAAATCAATAGAAGAGGCTAAACTTAAAACCATTTGTTGCATTATTTGTGAATGGAATTTTCTTATTTTTTGTTGATCTGCAAAGTTCTGTGATGAGTTAATAATGTTATTAAATTAATTCTAAAGAAAATGAATTAGAAGTATGTTTATTAAATCTACATTGTGAATGGGTATAATTGCATAAATTTTTGTGAGTTATTTCATTCATCTATTTTAGACTTTACAAAAATGCTTGTTACAAAAATTGCATGTTTGAATTTGGGAAAAATATTTTTTTACGTTTTATTGTTCCAAGAACTGTTTTCCATCTTTTCTATTTATTTAAAACTCATTGTTAGAATATATTGAAAGAATTAATTTGTTACCTTTTATACCAACAAAGGGCCCTTTAATATTATAGTCATGTTGGCGATTGGGTGAAACAACATAGTTGTGAACCAACTATCGAGACCTTGGAGGATAGGTGATTTGATATTAGCTATCTTTTTCAGGAGAAGTAGGATAGAAATATTTTGCTTAATGTTTGTTGTGTTATTTTTACCATCAACATGTATAAAGGTCTTGGGTATGTCTTGCATAAAAATATGACCCCTTTTGTTGAGGATACTTCTAGCGTGGAAGTTGTAGCTTCTCCTTGGTATAATCTATTTGATAACAATAACATCAAAGACTTTCCCATGTGTATAATAGACCTATTTGAAAATGATTCTATATACACTATCATGACCACATCATTCACCTCAACTATCAAAATCAATGGCCTCAAACTTATCTATCCCTAACTCATAAATTGGGACCAACACCAAGCATCAATTCCTAATTTGTTCAAAAATGATGAAGCTATCATTGAATTCATTGGACTATGAGATGGAATACCTTTGGGAGACCATAAATTATGGTTTTACCTAGAACTTGACACTCAAGCATACTATGGTGACATGATTGAATCCTTTAGTCACAAAATGACAACTATAATAATTAAAACAAGACCCCCTGGTGAAAACCACAAAGTGGTACTTTCATATCAAGAAAAAGTAAAAAGAAAGGGTCTATCCAAAGGTGAAAACCTCTTAGGAGTGCTTGAGGATGAATGATTCAATCTCCCTGGTATTTCTATAGATAGTGAAAATTTAGCAGTTATTATTGAAGATACATAACTAGTCGATGTCAAAACAACTAATCAACCTCAAAAAATATATTATCCTACATCCCTAGATGATGACGAACAACATAACTTGGAAAACTTCTTGAAGGAGAGAAAGGTCAATTTTATTTGGTCTTATTTAGATATGTAAGGTCTTGATACATCATTAGTGGTACATCATTTGAAAGAGAATCTAAATGCTAAACTAGTAAAACAAAAGCTCAAGAAAATGCATCCTTAGATAGCACTATTAGTCAAGGTAGAACTGCAAAAGTTGCTAAATGTGGGCTTCTTTAGAACTATAGACTATCCCGAGTGGGTTTAAAACTTGGTACCAATGTTAAAACCCATTGGGGGCATCAGGATATGCACATACTTTTGAGACTTAAACAAGGCTTGTCCCAAAGATGATTTTCCATTACCCAACATTGACATCATAGTGGATCTCATAGTCAAGCATGAGATGCTATCTCTCATGGATAGGTTTTTAGGATATAATCATATAAGGATAGCATCAAAGGATCAACATATGACAACATTTCCATGCCCATGGGGAGCCTACTATTGGAACATCATGCCCTTTAGCCTCAAAAATGTTGGAGCAACATATCAAAGAGCAATGACCATAATTTTCCATTGCATGTTTTAAAAAATTCTAGAAGATTTTGTGGATGACATACTAGCAAAATTTGTAATAAGAAAAGAGCATCTTCAGGTACTGGCTCAAATATTTAATAGAATATAAAAATATTAGGTAAGGTTTAATCTGAAGAA
Organism: Sequoia sempervirens; assembly: GCA_007258455.2. NCBI lineage: Eukaryota > Viridiplantae > Streptophyta > Pinopsida > Cupressales > Cupressaceae > Sequoia > Sequoia sempervirens. The sequence goes on along the minus strand of VDFB02086081.1, from coordinate 428,518,146 downwards.
ATGTTTCTTTGGAGTCACTTCAGGTAAAATTTTGGGATACATAGTATTGTTGTCACCTAAGTACACACCCTTGCTAAGTTGTTGAACTTAGCTTACTAGTGAAACATGGAATCCTTTCTAGGTTTTTGGGTCACCTATGAAAGAAAAGAACCTCCAAAGAGGGTTGGTTCCCTTGGTACTCACCTATCCTAACCTAAGCTATTGTTGTTACTAATTAAGAAGGCTAAAAGGACAACATGAATTGAATCTACCTATGTGGGTGATGCACCAAAAATAATTTTCTTAGACTTTAGATTGCTATTTCCTCACATAATTCATCAACATTTCAATTGTTTGTGCACAACATTAGTATTTGAAATGTCTATGTATCAGTGTTTTATTGAAAGGTATATGTTTTCTATAGTTTTAGATGGAAGAAAGTATGATTTTCTTCACAACTAACATCTAATTGAACTATGACACACACAATAACCTACACAAACATACCTTTTCTACTTTGAAAATGATAGAAATAAGATATTCATTTGAGGATTCCAACATGAAAATCCCAAAAAATGATATCAATTACCTCATATACATAACAGGAACATAAACTTTGAAGGCCCAAAATTCTCAAATTTTATTGATAATAAGGTGTTTATAGCCATACATAGTCTGAAATATGCATCTCCTCTTGAAAATGTTTTGAAAATAAAGTATTACAATGTTTGTCTTCAGTTTAGAAACTAAAAATATAAGTTTACAATACACCAAAAGGACATAAATAAACTTCTCAAGTTTACAATACAACTCCAAAAGGTGAAAGATTTGACTTCTAATTGCCCATAGGTGTACTATTGATTTGACTCCATCTCTGGCATTGAAAAAGGTATCCTCTTTGTTTAACTATTGGAAAATTCTTTAGGTGGCATTGGATAAAAGGATCTTGACCATTTAGACCTTTTCAACCTGCTTTGGAAACTATTAAAAAGAATCCTATATGCTTGCCAACTACTCTCTAGAGGTCACCCAAACTATCCCCTATATCTTCTCAATTGATCATCATGCTACCATAATTATCATAAATCTAGCATTCACACCTTCTCAACTCATCTGCAAGATAATAGGGAATGAGTTTTTAATGAGCTTGAACTAAGATAGGTTTCTTTGAGAGGCATGAGAGGAAGAGTTTTACTAGGTCTATGACTTAAAATATGCATTATAAATCATCATTCATGCTTTCAAAACTCACTTTCTCTACTTTTTTGTATGGTGTTACCATGTCACTTAGAGATTTTCCTTGGTTGTCATACTTGTCAACTATAATTAGCCTTAAAATTAGCCTCTGATCACTGGCTTGAAGACAACCACTTAACACTCCCTATGATTTTTCATCGAGGTCTCTACTCACTATCATTTCTAACTCTCATCTTTAGAAAATGAACCTGTGCACAGATATTCAAGTCTTGCATAACAATTGACCACAATAGTGAGTTGTGTATAGTCTACATGATGGACCTGTTATTTTAATCAATTTCAAAATATTCACTTTCCTTGATGAGTGTACTCATCCTTTCATATTTTTCTTTTCCTCCTATGATCACTTTGTAGTTCCTTTTCAAACCAAATGCTAATTCCCATGCATTCCCTCTTAACTTGCTACATATATACTTTGGAGCCAGGTGTGTCTAAAACTTGAATGCAACATCCAAAGTAGCTATGTGAATGTTATGGGATCAACTCTTTTGTGATGAGAACACTACAAAATTTTTCCTTTGAAAAGGTCATAATTCCCATTGTCACCTACTTGCATCACAACTCTTAAACTCAGTTGAATAAGAATAATCAGTATGTATTTTTTATTTCTCTTGTTGGAAGAGCATCTTCTAGAACACATTCACCTTCTTTAATCTCCTTATCCCATTCCCTATGTGAAAATAATTGCATTGGATTGAATGAAAGCCTCTTGAAAAAAATCACCAACTCTTTCATTTGAAAGATTGGATGCAAAATCCATACTATCTCAAATATTTTATCACTAAACACTGAAATGTTACAGGGAAGATTTCCAGGAGACTCCATTGAGTTTTTGTCATTCACTCTTGTAATATTTTCATCATTACTATTAGATGTTCCTAGTTGATCCTATATAGTATTCTCTAATTTGGAATAACCCCTCAAATAGAGATTAATAAGGAAATCTTCAATCCACTCGGTTGGATGTTATGATTCACCTCCCAAACTACTATACTCTTCTCTCAAACTTGTTGCACTTCCTTTTGCTACACTATCACCAGTCAAGCCTATTGGTTCACCTTTTAAAATATTTGAATAAGACTGAATTTCTATGGATCACAGTTTCTCATCAACATAATCAATGGGAAAGTCTGTTATGCCAATGTCTTTAGGTTCTAAAATAAAAAATAAACTTGAATTTGGTATCATGAAAATTTTCTCCCCATCCTTCCAACCATGTTTCCATTTAGGAATCCTACCAAAACCCAATAGAAAATCATATTTGTAGTAAGCTTTAGACTCTTTGTCAAAGTAACAATATTCAAATAAATCATAGTCACAATACCACAACGGATAGGTATTCTCCACTACACCTTTATCAATCTATACATAGTTCACTCATACCACTTTCCTCCTTGTGTTCATTATGGTATTATTTGAAATTTATTTCAACGTTCCATGCATTTGATCACTGGCTAGACATTCATGATCATTCTAGTGATTGTCCCCTCATTTTTGTGAGATTTTTCACCTTAACAAGGTGTATGACTATCCTTTCACATGCACAAATGTGAGGTTATGACTATGTCCTTAACATCCTTTATGTCATTCTTCATTACCAATTTTATACTATTATTTTATTTTTATAAAAGAGGACTTTCATGCTAAGTACTACCCTTTTGCAATATAAACCCTTCTTGCTAATGGTTGTCCTCACTATTTTACAAAATTATTGATCTTAGAAGTAATCAACTTAATGGAGGTATCGCATCCTATTTGTGAAATGTATCCTCACTTATATCTCTTGCTTGTGATGGGAAAAATATCACTAGAAACATACTAAGTAGTCTAGGGAGTCTCCCATCTTTGACACACCTTGATCTCTCTAATAATCAACTTGTGGGTAACTGTGTCCTTCAACTCCATGACTATAGCTGCCCTTTTGTGATGAAACTTCCCTTTGAATGATTATTCCTTTGAGGTGTCATTTATTCCCTTCCAAAAAGTTTATCATAACCATAGAATTTCCCTTTTATCTAATGTTATCTTTGATTTGTCTTTACACCCAACTGCCATATGCTATTATTATCACTATCAAGAATAATTTTCCTTTTCCTAGCTCTAGCTTTCATGTTAATGCATATTCCCTAAAATCCTTGTGGACTCCTCTAAAATGTAATAATGTTTTGCTACACTTCACCTCTGGGTTCCTTGATTCATTTACCTGATCCATTTGTTATGATATGTGCAATATCTTAAGCCCCTATATCAAGTTCACACACAACCTAATGCAACACTTCCTTGTGGTCATAGATTGCATTGAATCCATTACAGGAGTCACCTCTTTAAAAACTTGACTTAATCACAAGCTCTCATAAACCAGACATGCATGCATTCAAGTTTCCCTCACACTCTCTTCCTTCTTCAACTATCAAGGTCATATTCTCTTAGAATGTCACTAGACCCCAAACCTTGGTGCTTGGATGGTTATCATCTCTCATCTATACAATATTGGGCCTACAATCTCTTAACTTTTGATGCCATTAGGTGTCCTCATGTTTGAAATATTTGGACTGTCACTACCCTTATATGATTGTCCCTTCTAGATGTTGTGTGACTATCATTGTTACTTGTATTCATGGAATGTTCACTGTGAAAATTTTGATGCCTATTATTGCATCTTCCCTTAAACCTTGGAAACCATTGTCATGACTATCACTACGTAACCATCCCTTAATGATGACTATGACTATGCCATTTTCTTGAATGTGACCTTAACCCTTATCTATGCACTTGAAAAAGGTTCTCTTATCTTGAAAAATACTATCCTCTTCATGATGCATACCACTATCCTCTAGCATATAATTTTGGAGCAGTATGAGATCTTCTAATGAATGTTTTACCTCAGGCTCAAGCCTATAATTTTTTCCTTTCATTGATAACCCTCTCAAAGACCCATGAAAACTTGAAAGATTGTATTGCTATATGCAATTCCCTAAAACCCTATTCTCCTCTTCAAAACATTACCCTCCTATGTCGGTTACCATGCTTATTTAAGGTAGGAAATAAAGCTATTGTTTACCCCAAATAGAATTTTTTTGTTCTATTATTCTCATTCCATAAATGGGTCATTATATTATTTTTTCTAGACCGCTGTGAATGTTTTATGTGAGACCTAATCATTGCCCTATTATTGTCTATGGTTTAAGAATGTTAAGGTTTTTTTCATATAAGGACAAGCTTATTTACAACTATCATGAAGCAGTGGAAGCACATATTCTAGGTTTTGAGAATATATATTATAAGAAAATAATTTTTCATTTCTACACAAGGAATGTACCTGGAAAGGTAAGGAAATTGGTCATATATGAAAAACCTCTCCCTAGAGATAACTCCCACATGGAATGATCTACTGAAAAACTTTAAAAAAATCTTCCACTTTCCCCGCACCACGCCAAGTCTTCCTCCTTTAGCAACATGGTGGATAAAAAGAAAAATAAGTTCTATATTTCTTACTATGTGTCATCAACTAGAAAAGTCCTCCAATGTGCCTCCAATGTGCCCATTTATTTCCCTAAACTTCTAGAACATGGGAAATATTCATTTTGCAAACTATAACATGGATTGAATACACAAAAGGGAGTTGGTCTTGCACCATGTATGAAACCTTCCTTCAATTCAACCAACTAAAGCCCTAGAAACTCTCCTCATACCTAGTTCAAGCAAAAGTAAAACAAAACTTTCTTCCTTGGCACCCAAAAGAAATTCTTTTATTTCTTTTACTTTCCATTTTTCTTTCTTTATAAAAATTTAACAATATCTTCAAAAATGTGTTAAAAAAAAAGTGTCAACAAGTATCACAAAGAGGAATAAAAGTGGACCCTGCTAAAGCCAAAGTGATCATGGAGATGCCTCTGCCTAAAACACTCAAGCAACTCTGAAGTCTACAAGGAAAGCTACAATATATTAAGAGATTTATTGCACAACTATCGATAAATTCCACCCATTTACACATCTTCTCCATAAAGGTATAACCTTCAAATGGGACAATAACGACCAATAGGCCTTCCAACAATTGAAGGACTATCTTGCATTTCCACTAGTCTTAAAGGTACTAGTCATGGAAAAACCTTTGATATTTTACATTTCAGCAACATTAGGAACACTAGGTGATCTCCTTGGAAAACATGATGATTTAGGAAAAGAAAGAGCTATCTACTACATTAGTAAAACCCTAGCTAGATATGAGCTTAATTATACCCATATTGAATGAGCTTGTCTAGTAGTAGTTTTTGCTTCCCAAAAACTACAACATTACATGCTTAGTCATCAAATTAAGCTTATCTCTAAAGTTGATCCACTAAAGTACTTGTTATAAAAAGTAACTCTTACATGTCATATGGCTAAGTGGGTTATGATCCTGAGTGAGTTTGACATTGAGTATGTAGACTAAAAGGAAATTAAAGGGTAGGTCATTGAAGATTAGTTAGTAGAAGCACCTATATATGCTAAAAAACCTTTGGTATCTAAATTCCTAGATGAAGTAGTGTTTACCATAAAATCAATAAATAAATGGAAGTTGTATTTTGATGGTTCCCATACACAACATGGATCAGGAGCATGGATTCTATTCATCACCCCTCAAGGTGATTGCATTCCAAAATCCTATAGGCTACCTTTTTCATACACTAATAACATAGCTAAGTACAAAGCACTCATAATGGGATTAAGAGTGACTATTCAATGGAAAACCAAAGAACTCTAGGTCTATGGTGACTCCCAACTAGTGTTAAGAAAAATTAATGGTGACTATCAAACCAAAGATGATAAATTGATGTCATATAAAAGAATGGTTGACAAATTCAAATAATACTTCATCGTCATTACTTTTGAGTAGATTCCAAGGGTAAAAAATAATAATAATTGTTATAACAACCATTATATCTCTACTAGATATACTACACAACATCCATAAGTGTGAATTTATTATGAAGCAACTTCTCATAATAGCATTCAAATTTCTTGAATTAGAATTTGTGTGTGAAGTTGTTGGTCTCAATTACCCATGGTACCATGACATTTACCTTATCTTCATGATGGTATTATTCCACCTTACCTTACCAATAACCTTCATAAAACCTTTATTTGAAGATACTCTCATTTCGTCATTATTGGCATCACCCTTTACTAAAAATTCTTGATGGAACATTACTTAGATGTCTTAACCTAGAAGAATCTACAACTACTTTACAAGAGGTACACAAAGGTGTTTGTGGGTCACATTCGAGTGGCATTACCTTAGCGAAAAATTCGCTAAAAATTGGGTATTATTTGACAACCATGGAACAAGAGGAAAATCAATTTATAAAGAAGTGTCTACAATGTCAACATGGTATCTCATCCATGCTCCAGCATAGGAACTATGACCTATAACAACACCTTGGCTTTTCTCGCAATGGGGTCTTGATCTCACTGGAAAGATTTCGCCCACATTGTCTAATGGCCATAATTTTATCATCACCGCCACTAAGTGCTTCACAAAGTGGATTGAAGCCATTCCTATGACTTACATCACTGATAAGAAAAGATCCAAGTTTATCCTTATTACTTAATATGCTGCTATAGTGTTCCTCAAGCCATTATCACAAACAATGGAATACCCTTCAAAAAACAAGATGTCCAAGAACTTTGCACCCAATTTCATATCCAACACAATTTATCCACACCCTGTTACACTTAGGGGAATGGTCAAGATGAATTATCTAACAAGACTATCTTAAAAATCTTGAAAAATATTGTTAATGACATTGGCTGGGATTGACACTTGCAACTAAATCCTTCCTTATGTACTTACCGAATGAGTATTAGAAAACCTACTAATGCCACTCCATATTCCTTGGTCAATGGAACCAAATCAATCTTACCTATTGAGCTTGATATCCCATTGCTAAGGGTTTCATTGTAGCACTTGATTGGTGATGAAGAGTATTAGATGTCCAGATTGAACAAGCTATAATTGTTGGATGAGAAATGCCTACAAGCACTAAATCATTTGCAAGCCTATCAGAATTGTCTTTGTAGAATCTATAACAATAAAATAAAGGTTAGACACTTTCAAGTGGGAGACATAGTTCTTAAGGAGAATCAAAAGAATTAGTTGGATCAAGACAATGAAGGAAAATTTGAACCAAACTAGTTAGGACCGTTTGTTATTACCACAAGTTATGGATCCATAGCATATCAACTAGAAACACCTGAAGGGGATCCCTTACATGAATCTATCAACAACAGTCATATGAAGTGGTTCTATACCTAGCCCATGAGGGGTATCTTATTTCATAAAATTTTAAAAAGTCCAAAAATCCAAAAATTCAAAAAAAGGATAAAATAATAAAGAGAAAAATTGTCCTCTAGTGAAAACCACTTTGGTGGTGCTTTGGGCAAGTACCTTGGTGAAAACTTAGAAAATAGGAACCATGAGTAAATAAGCACCATCTACCATCTATCAAACACTCTTTCTCATTCCATCCATAATAAATCCTCATCCATCCATCATCCATTCATCCATCTACATCCCTATCATGGCTTGTTGTTCAAATAGTATCTATCACTACCAGAACCACATGGCATTGTCCTAAAGTCATCTTATCCAGCTCATAACAAGAAAATCTAACAAGTGATTGGGGGCATCTTCCTAAACCTAGTTTTTAGCGTGGATTCTTGTATATCACCTAAGTCATTTTAAAACCCAAAAACATTCAAATATGTTAAAAAATAAAAAAACATACAAATATTCTAAAACATCCCAAGACCATCTAGATAGTGCATAATACCAAAAAAACTCGTAAAATATATAAATAACAAAAATAGCCTCAAAACATCTGAAAATCCCAAAAAAATTTGAAAATTGTTCTAAAAAAGAGAAAAATCACTCATCCCCAGTCATCCATCTGCAATAAAAGTTTTCATTCATAATAAACCTATCATCGCACTCACCTTTGACAAAGCAAACAAAAGAAAATTCATGATTATCAAAACATAAGCATTCATAAAAATCTTAAGTCTTGATCATTTTCAAAACATGGTAGTCTTCCTATCAATATCCTAAAACATTTTTTGAACCCAAATCAACATCCAATGAATGTCTTAACAAATACATCTTTGTTGTGATAGGTATCATTTTGGATATCACCTAAAAACTTAAACTCTTTGGGAAGAGATATGATGGCATTGATGTGTTTTGTTAGTCAGTATTTTCTTTAGGTTTTATATTTTGTCTCATTCCATCAGTCACTCAAAATTTCCTTGACCTTCAATATCTTGGTGTGTCTAGAGGGGTACATAATGGGGCATAGTCATTGCTTTCATTTTCTGTTCTTTTTGGATGTTCTTGCAATACAACTTTGGTGAATACTTGCCTTTTGTTTTTAGGGATAGTCTCAAGTAGTAAAATGACTTGTGCATATCAAGTTCTTTATACATTTTGTGTATCGATCTACTTGCTTCAATAGCTTCATTCTCTCACATTATCAAATAAGGTTTTTGTATGTCAAGTATGAACAAGGATACTCCTATCTATTTGTAGAGTCAAAGTCCATGCAATAGATACAATGCCATGTTGCAAGTATGAGTAGTTGGTGTTGTCATTGACGTCAACAAGCTTATGTTTTTGTTGTCATTAATTTCAACTAGTGATGGATGAGAAGTTGTGATGTTTCTTTGATTAGTTTCATTATGTTGTCATTAGTAAGTGTTACTCGTGTCAACCTCTAGTGTTTTTGATAATATAAGCAACATTTACAGGGTGCTTGTCAACCTCTAGTGTTACTTTGATAAGTTTTTATTTGTTGATGTTGTTTTGTTGAGTTATTGTGTTGCAGTTGGCTTGGTGATGATGAAAATGTGTCTATGGTGCTTGATTTCCAAATGCTTTTGAGAAAATTTGAATAAAAGTGGAGACAATGTGTTACAAAGGTGTTCTGGTATAGAAAGTGGTGTTCTAGTTTTGCTTTGTATTTTTCTATCTTGAAGATCTACTTGTGCAGTTTGGATATGTTGATTAGAGGTTTTCATAGATATTATATCTATAATTTTTTGGTTTGGATCATTATGCAGAAGAATTTGTGTTCACTAGTGTGTGAACTATGTTGCAGTGTTATCTGGGAGAAATGGTTTTTATCTGCATTTCTCCATAGTTTGGTTTTTGGTCTTGCAGTTCTCAAAGTGTGCTTATAAGTTCATATCTAACTTCAGTTGAAGTTTTTCATGGTTTGGTGCTCCACAAGGTGGTTTCTTGATTTATAGTGTATGGAAGGTTGTCTAAGTGTATTGGGTGTGTCCATTCTTTAGGTGAAAGTTGTTGCAAAGGAATTTGTTGGATTTCAAGGTGTTTAGGGAATATTTCAAATTTTTTGCAAGTGTTGTGTGTGGTCCATGAGTCATCTTTGGATTTGAGGAAGTGTACTTAAATTTTAATAGTGTTTACACAGGTTTGGATGATCGTGGGTGTTTACACTAACTGTGGATTTTCTTTGGTGTTTGTGGAAGTGTGGCATGGAATATATGAATGAATTTAGGTCCAAGCTAAGGTGTGTTGTGGTACACCTTCATTCCTTTCTACCGTGGGAATTTTGTGGTGTTGACCTAATTTGAATTTACATGGTTGAGGTGCATATTCGACCTTGGAGAATGTTTTCAAGGTTGAAGAAGGTATAAATAAATGTTGTGTTGATGGAATATTGTGTGTTAGAGTGTGTGATGCGAATTTGTGAAGTGTAGTGTGAGATTTAATGAGTTAGACTACTGGAAGCAATGAGTAGAAGGTGTATACAATCTTTAGAAAGGCTACGAATATGTTGGTGATGCTGTGGTGGAATTTTTTGTTGCATTGAGATGGTTTTCTCACTATAACATCCTTCTTTATAACATCCTTCTTTCTTCTTTTCTATAATTTGGAAGTGAGACCTTCTTTCTTTTGGGTAGTGAGCCTATTGTATTTGATGTTTCAATTACTTTATATTGTGAGCTAATCCTTATCATGGTTTTTCCCTTCTTAGGTTTTCCACGTAAATCTGGTGTTCTATTGTGCATGGTGTTGATGTGTTTTATATGATTTTATTTTCTTTCATGCTAAATCGTTCTAACAAATTAAAGGTTAATTAAGCTAATGTGGATCTCAATTTTAATGAGGGTTTTGATGCTTTAATGTAAAAATGACTCACCCTCCTCTTAGTTTTCTTGTGCATTCAAAAATTGGTATCAGAGAAAGGTTCCTTAGAAGAAAGCTTAACTGCTTGAGGTAGATCTAGGATGCACAAGAGGGATGCTACTTTGTTTGATGGATTAGACTATGGATTCTAGAAGACAAGGATGGAATATTCTAGTATCTCTTGGATTTGGAGTTTGGAAATCTATTGAGACTAGATATACTATGCCTATTGGTGGTCTAAGTACTGATTATGAGATCAAGGAATATGAGAACAATGGTAAAGCAAGGTATTCTCTTTTAAGTAGTCTTTCTAACATTGAACTTGTGAAAGTTATGAATTTGAAAGTTGCTAGAGATATCTGGACAAAGTTCAAAAGCATTTATGAAGGAGATGATAAGGTCAAGCAAGCTAAGATAAAGAATCTAAAGAGCACATTTGAGAACTTACAGATGTTTGAAGATGAAAAAATTACAAGATACATGCAAAAGGTAGAAAAAGTTGTCAATTCCATCAGAAGTCTTGGTGGAAAACTTGAAGAAGAAGAAGTGGTAAAGAAGGTATTGAGAACTCTTCCTAAATCGTATAATCATAAAGTTTATGCTATTGAGGAAGTTCACGATTTAAGAAAATATTCAAGATATCAGCTGTATGGTTCTTTATTTTCTTTTGAAATGAGAATTTGGTCCAAGTAATGCAAAAGTTAAGTCTAGTTTTAAGGTTGGAAAATTAGAGAAGATTGAGGAATCAGATTAGGAGGATCTTGATGATGTTGAAGCAAACTTTGTGAGGAGAATGAAAAATGGCACTAGTAAATACAAGGTAAGTTTCCTTTCAAATGTTTTAGTTGTGGAAAGATAGGCCATTATACTTCAAGATGTCCAAACAAAGCTTTAAATGACAAAAAAGAAAAAAAGAAAAAATAAGGTAAAGCAATTGAGAAAATCTATTATGTTAGAGAAGATTCCAATACATTTGATGATGAATATGACTATGGGGATGGTGAGGATAGTGAATTCTTGTTCATGGCTATGAAAGTTGAATCTAATTTTGCTAACTTTGAGACATGTGTGAAGGAAAGTACTTTGAACACTAGTACACAAACAACAATATATGACTAAATAAACTACTAAAAATTAGATATAAATGACTAATTTTAGTCACGTGACTATTAGTAGTTTATTTGTAGTCATTTATAACACGACCAAATAAATGACTAAACTATTTTAGTCATTTATTTATTCATCGATTTGGTCATTGATTTAGTCATTGATTTAGTCGTTAATTTAGTCATTTATTTAGTCATGGTAGTGATTTATTTAGTCATATATTTAGTCATTAATTTAGTCATATATTTAGTCATTAATTTAGTCATTACTTTAGTAATTAGTTTAGTCATATATTTAGTCATTAACTTAGTCATATATTTAGTCATTCATTTAGTCATTACAAATCAAATCTAACTTAATTAATCCTCACAAATTTATGCATATAAACTTGAAGTATCATAGATATTCAAATGTTGAAGAAGCACCATGAAATGAAGACTAAAATGCTTGAACAAATATGATTGATCAGACACACACAAACATATTACAAATCAAGAGGAGCCACAACACAATATTTATGAGTGGAGAAAAAAACGCTCTAAAAATTTACTTCATTAAGCCTCATTGGAAAATCAAAATCTCATTGGTTACATTGAATATCTCAGTGACACTGTACAACTTACAAAAACTATATAAACAAAATACTCCTATTTTCATATACTTAAACTATTTTCCCCTTCCTTAACTGCAGTCCTTTTGGAAGGGTAGTGACCTCCTATAGGGGCTCAACCCATTTAATCCCCTTGTAAATCCACAGCTTTCCCGCCGCTATTGGTTTCGGCTCCTCCAAACTCTTCCTTGTTGGTATTCACCTTTCACTTCTCCAATTTCGAGCTGCAGCCTAAAAATAAGGTTTCAAAATTTGCAAATCAAAAACTCAGAAAAGTCAAATAATATAGAGGATAAAATTCAAACATTTTCTTGTCCTTTTCCAACTATGGCACCCTCAACTTAGGTGCTAGATATAATGTTTCCTAGTTAGCTCTTACAATTTTTAAAAAGATGAATTCATGCAAGACAACAAACAAATAGACTATTCAATTAGTGATATACAATTGCCTTATTCCTAAACAACTGATCAATAGCTTGATTATTGATTGTAAATTTGTAATTGATATGCTTGAAAGTGTCCTTCTTATCTGTGTATGAATTGGAGCTTTGGATGAGGATATGAACATCCATCAAAAGCATATTTGGAAGTATATTTTTATCAGATACCACAATTCTCACATGAACTATAAAAATGCATTAGTATATTCTCAGATCATTTGAGTTTGGTCCATTGATAAAAATGAAAGCCTCAAATAGAGTACTCCAATCCTAAAACATACTGCATTATGATACAAATTAAATACCTGGCTGATTTGGATCAGCATAAGGGAGTGAATGAACTCGCTTTCCACCTGTACTACCATTTGGAGCCACACACTCATAAGACACATCTGTAAATTCTCTGAAGCCACACACTCATAAGACACATCTATAAATTCTCTAGAGACCTGCATGAAGTAATTGTCATTGCTATCTCCTCTATAAAAAAGGCTAATGGATAGAAGTTAAAACTATGCTAGACCTGTTACAACTTTATCTCACAGTTGTCAAATGCATTCCCCAACTCTAGGAAAACACCATACAACCAACTAAAAATTAACACATGCAAACATAATAAACATGAAATTTGCAGAGTCTGTGATATACTAAACAAGATTTTGGTAAAAATAACATTTAATATCATTGACAATCCATATCACAGTCAGTGATCCATCATCAGAATTAAAAAAAATTATCCTAATGATGGATCACAAAGTGTGATCTAGAACATTGATGAAATTAAATGTACAATTTTTTTTTACCAAAATCTTCTTACAAATGCAAACAACACATATTCAGCCCATCTGGTCATATCTAGCAAGGGAATACATTACAAAATAACCTATATATACTATATAGATGCATTTATTAATTTTACTGTTCTAAAATAAATCTACACTAATGGTAAGCTCCAATGACAATTTTAGGCATTGAAAAATGAAGGCGGCTATCACACTTTCCTCAACAGTTACTATATGTCATAATGGTTGCCCATTAGTGAGAAATGGAACTTGAGAATGGGGATCCCATATGGAAGAAGTAATGGAATCAACTTCCTCTCCTCCTCGACCATAAATCTGCCACTGCATCATTGCTTCAGCTCTCTCCTACTTCATTATTTTTCATACCTGAGAGTAGTTGAACGCATTCTCTAAATCATCAACATCACCTTCCACCCTTAGACTTCCCATCAATAATAACAAAAAAAACATGATAGAAAAGCTCCAGGAGTACAATGTCCAATTTCCATTATCTATTTTGTATTTTTCCAAAGTTGACTCTTGCATGTGTATAGTCTTTCTGTAATATAGAATTTTAGATTTGAAAATATCATAGAGCATCCATTGACCTTTTTGCCTTTTTTATCTAGTCTTGCACTGAGGATGTGACTTGTTTCCTTCTTTACGCTCATATTCATAGCAGGGTCTGCAAACTGGAAATGCACATTCATTGCAAGCTACAAAGAGCTCCCCATCAGTTGTCACCCCCACATTATCTCCACATATATGAAACTTTTGGCCATCCAAATCTTTCAGAGGCTTTGATTGCATGCATGTCCACCTCTCATTAGGAACACAGTATAGACCTACTACCTCTCATTAGGAACACAATATAGACCTACTACCTCTCATTAGAAACACAATATAGACCTACTAGTTTGACTAGATTGGTATGCCTAACCAGGAAAAACTAATATTCCATCTTCCATAACTCCAATATTTTATTTTTAAAGAAGCATGGGTTTATAAGACCCTCACTAAATGATTAAAAACACTACAAAAAAAAAGGGCTCTGTGCGAGTTGGAGTCCTTGCCTTAAGTAGGTCTGGGTGTAGGGAAAATAGTATTATGAGTATTTTCTAGTTGGTCGTTGATCATTGCTTTTGGTTTTTGCAGTTTATTCATTCATTGTTATGTAGGTATTATGTTAATCTGGGTTTATCTATTTTCAACAAATGCTGACCATAAAATCCATACTTCATGTTTTAAGTGAATAATAAAAGAAACTACTAATGTTTCTCACTCTGTACAGAGTGATACTCATTTTTAGTTAGTTGAATCTTTGTCTCTAATGAATGGCTTGGATGGCATAGTCTTTTGGAACTTGATGGCAGGCAATATTCCCCAAAATAAGTTAATCCATAAAGGGAGAAAGAAGGAAAAAAATTGTAGTAGAAAATAACACACAATGAAAAAGATGCTAGAATAATTGAAAATACAAGGGTGAAAAAGAAGATAAAAGTTTAAAATCAAAAAGGAATAAAGACTTGCAACATCAACATTTTTCCTTCCACAACTTACATTGTCAACAATCCTACCTACATTCTTCTTGTGGCCTCTTTTCATCCCTGTGTTGGGTTTTCTTTGTCCTACTGTCTCTTCTATATCATCTAGCTATGATCAAATAGAATAACCTGTGCATACAAACTGAACCCATCCATTTAACAGTTTTCAGCTAAGAATTTGGTAAAATTTCTATTCCTAGAAACATGAATTTCTTTTTTATTGGAATATATTTTCAATCCTTTCTAAAAGTTGGAGTTTTAGTACATATTGGCCTTTAGATTTTTTACAAAAGAATTAATCAAAATCCAGTGAAGAAAATGCACTATCCACTTGAAGCCAATTTAGACATAATGCTTTGCTCTATATATGATACAAAAAATTTAAAAGAAAAATGTTTTCAAGTCAACAAAGAAAAGAAGTGTCAAGTTGATAAAGATCAAGTGAAGGATAAATTGTTTCATAGAACTTAACCTTTTATTTTTCACATTCATTAGATTGAACTCGGCCCTTACACCCCAATAAATTATGAATCTCTAGATGAGACACTAAAATTGCCTAAATAATTTTCTTCTTTTCAAAGAATCTCTTGAGGTGACATAGTTGCCATGCAGACATTGATAAGAAGACAGTAAGAGACATAATGCTGAACCATGCCACCCTCGAATTAGTGACCTCACTTAACTCTCACATTTCCAATTCCCTGGACAAAAAACAAAGCATGGAATATTTTTAACTATAGCTTCAAATTACAAAACAAGAAGAATGGAAAGCAAAATAGGCAACATAAATCATATTCAAATGACCATAAATATATTTTTTTGCTTCAAATTTACTTGCTTTTCATGTACAATAAGTTCTCATGAATGCTTTCTATTGCTACTTCAATTCTTCTCAACTCAAGCTCAACTCCCTGCAGTTATAGCAAACACAAAAATTTTGAATCGAGTCTCTATTACTACATATAAATGTATAAGAAAATATAAAATTACAAAAAAGGTAAACATGGTTTTTTGAAGCGAAAAAATCCCTGACAGCATGTTTGATCATTGGACTAGCTACAACATCAAAAAAATTAAACTTCTACATGAATATGTTTTTTCTTCAAATAAAAATAAGATTGCATAAGAGGCAACTTCATGGATGAAGGGAGCCATTAAACTGAAAAATTGAATATCTTCTATTCAAGTGCCAACTATTTGATGCAAAAAATATCAACTTCTATTTTTTATAGTGTTGTATAGTAGAGAACTCATAAATTGTATTTTTTTATCTAAAATGGATAAAGAAAGGTGTTCAATGTGGTTATTGGGAGAAAATTCAATCTAGGTAGTAGTTTGACAGAGAATGTCCTCAATGCACCAACCCCAGCAGATGAAAATTAATTTATCTATGTGTCTCTGCAATAAGTGTTCTAGAAGGAAAAAATCAATTCCAGATTTTTATTTGTGGAGATTTGACCCTAGACCAATTTCTCTTATGTTTTGTTCAATACATTTGTAGTTATTTCCTACAAACATAAATTTAAGAAATTTACATTTCCATTCAGTTTATTTTGTAGTTGTTCCTTTGTACACAAAAGTTTGCAAGTTTTGGGTCATAAAAATATTCCCATTTCCTTCATTTTGGAAAATATCTTTTTGGTGAATTGAACTTTTCCTAGAATAGACTATTTTGGTTAGCTTGTAACAAAATTTCAAAATCATATGGATTCGATGGTGCAAATCATAGAAACAAATATCTTTCTTGGGAATTTCTAGCCATAGCAAAAGACAAAGGTATTTTCAATTTCTCAGGATATATTATCAAGAGTCCAAAATGTGAAACAACTAATATGTTTTAATGTTTGAAGTCATCCTAATTGCATGATGAGAGTGTACACAAAAAATTTCAAAATATGGATTATCTCATTATTTTTTAGATCATTGATTATAGATAATTGTAAAATAAATCTCTTGCACAAAATTAGGAAATAACTCTGTTAGAATAACAATGAATCCTTCATTTAGTAAAACACAACTAGGGAAAATACAACTTGTTATTCCTACCATTCTCCTTAACTATTGAGTCCAAGAGACTGATCTATGGACAAGACAAGAATGGTATCCCTAATCTCTTCAAATATCTCTTAAGTTTACAACAATGGTAAAATTTGTGCCTGGCATTTCAGAACAGTAAATCTTAACAATGTTTTATATTAATCACACCAAGGTTTCCTATAATGTTATGGAAGCAATGATACCAATATTAATTGATCACAATATTAATATTGAACATCGTACTTTCTAAGAATGATATAGATTGAATGGCCAAAGGCCCCCAAGCACCCGAAATAAAGAGATTTTCAAACTCCAATTTGGATCCACAACATGAACATGCCAGGAAACTAAAATTATTACAAATTGAGTTCCAAAAACAATTAAGTAATTTATTTCATATATGATTATATCCCTTAATATATAGCATCAACTGCTTGTGAAAAGATCACTTCTTATACATTCAATAGATGTCTTAAATAGGAAAAATAGCTTATACAAGCTAAATCAATTTTGGAGACAATGAAATATTATGGAACAACCAAGAAAAATGGCTAGTATCAATTCTTTACTTCAAGTTGATGTCCAAGATTGTAAAACCAAGATATAATAATAAAAGTTGATTGCATAGCATTATATATGATACTTACTAGTGATAAGAAGATTAGAACTGGGTTCTACTTTCAAGGTCAAATCATTCACCAAGGTGTTTCCAGTTGGTGCCACAACCTACCAGCAAAAGGATACACACAAGTAAAATGTCAAACAAAATGACCCAAAGAAATCTGCTCTCATGGACTACAATGATTGCAGGATATTCACAATTTGCATATGTTGAAAATGCTTTAGAAACTTTCAAGTAAACACAATTGGAAGGTGACTTTTGACAGCATCCTCCCTACCTGTGCCAAAATGGTAGCTTTAGAACAAGGTATGGAGATCCAATAGTTGAAAATGCTATGGTAGATATGTACGCACAATCTGGAAGTGTAGACAAGGTTTGTGAATTGTTGACGGAATGATTAAAATAAATGTGATCTCATGGATTGCAAGAAATGGGAGCTTTGGAATAGGGTATAGAGATACATCAAAGCAAAATGGAAGGGGGGTTTTCATCAGACTTAATAGTTGGAAATGCTCTGCTAGACATGGATGAAAAATGTGAAGGTATAAACAAGGCATGCGAATTGTTTGATAGAATGCCTCAAATAAACATGATCTCTCATGGACTATAATGTTTGTAGGATTTGCACAAAATGGATTTATTTAGAAGGCTTTAGAAACTTTCAAGAAAATGCAGTTAGCAGCTCACTCAGATAGGAGCCTTCTTTAGTTGAAAGAAGGCACATGAATATCCAAGAGGTGGGCATTACCAAGGAATGAGAACACACATCAAATCTAAAAGGTATTAAATTGACAATGAAATAACGTTGCAATAATGTATACGTAAATATTTAATTCTCGATTCAATATTTGCTACAAAGAATGAAGTTTGTGTGAACATTACCATTATATAACTTGTGACAATCATGCCAGAGAGGAAATACAATTTTATGGGCCAATACACCTTGACCACTAGAATTTTTCAGCGTCATCACTGAACATACCACAGAGCCAATTCTTGGGGAGTTCCAATCCATCATTGCATTGGCTCAATATCAAAGATGAATGTGTGGAAGGCAGAATGCATATATTTCACAGGCATCTGAAACACGTTGGCACCATTTGAAGTTCTAATGCATGGATTGTTTGCTACCCTAAATGCTTGAAATTTCTTTTATAAAGGACTAATGGTGAAGTTTGTGTCAGGAATTCACCCACACGGAAGAAAATAGAATACTAACTACAATAAAATGAAGGCCAACTAGAGATACCCTTGACAATTTATTTTTGTCAAGCCAGTCAATGAAAGCTCCTATCCAAACACTCAATACTAACCCTGATACCAAGTTTGAAAATTTGAATAGGTTAGCATTCTAACACAAAACCTACTCCCCCATATAGTGAGCAAACTACCACGGAGCTTTTTTTCAATTTTAGGAAGAAATTCGTAGATTATCTCTAAAATTGTGGCTTGCACATTTCCAATAGGCACATAATTCTCTCTGATAAATGAATAAGTGTTACACCACTATATACAGACACCTTGACACTTACCTATGCTTGTTGAACTGCATAGACTATTCTTCTCAACATTTACATCAATTTCTCTCCACCCATTTGAAAGGAACAGGGTTCTAGCAAAAATTCATATTCCAGGGACTACCTGAAAATGATAGCATCCATGTCAAAAAATAATAATAAATATGTCAATCGCCAGAAAAGGAAAAATAAAATACTGCTCTTTTATCACTTACCTATTGTCAATCCCCAAATTCTACCTGGAGAGTAGAATGCAGAGCATACCAAACATAATTGTAAATCAGCACATCACTGTCACTTGTTGTCGGTTATTGTCAAAAGAGTTTTTCCTGCCAAAAAAATACAGATTGGCGACAACATTGAAATCAATAGAAGCCCTGCAGATTTTAATTTCAAAGAGGGGAGAAAACTTAGAGCCATTCATTAAATGAGTGCTTATATTAAACGTTGAGATCTCGGGAGCCCTACGATGCATCACGCTGCAACACATGGTGAACAAACATTACGCAAGAGACACCTGCCTCTGTGTGTGGCCACCAGGGAACCATCGCAACCCATTATTAAGACACATCGAACCAGATGACCCTGCAAATAGACTCTCAACGGATAACAAAGACATGTATATAGCCCACAAAACATAGGAAACCATCAAAAATATTTCCTTTGCTTGCTTTTGATTGGCTGTGAGAATGTTTCCATAAAACATAGGAAACCATCAAAAATATATTTCCTTGCTTGCTTTTGATTCAAATTTGTAAAGAGGAAAAGCTAAAACCCCCAGGAAAATATGATCCACCAATCAAGAAAAAGGTAAATCTAGCCAAAATTACATCTTAAAAATCACAATCCACAAAACATTAGGATAAACCATTTATTTTCATACTAGCATGGTTTTCGAGGACCAAAGTAATAGCCAAAAAGCTCTGTGAAAACATTAGTCTCTACCTATATAGGCAAGGACTAACAAGGCACTCAAATTTGAAGAAGATTGATAACAGTCACTATTAATTTAAGAGATCTTCTTTTACCATTTGTCCATGCATGATCAAACTATAGAAAGAAAGAACCACTGGATTGGTAATTTACACCCTTCCTTGAAATTCACATGACCACCATAAGCTTCCATGATCAAACAAAATTAACTTAAAAAAAATCTATCATAGGAGCATGTTTTGAAGGAAACTATTGATTTGGGACTTGGATAATATGGTTAAAAATCCAATATGCTCATCTTCCACAAGAAAATATATCAAACCAAACAAAATTTTCATCAAGAGGCTTCTAGAGCACACCTATATAAGAGATGTCTTTACTGTTAAACTACTACTTAGATATTTTAGTAAAATGATCAATCTTCTACTTCTTCATTATATTTCCAACTGTAATCCCACAAGTTCATAAATTATAAATCCGTGTTCCAAATCCTTCCTCATATATTGCTAGTCAAGGATTCCCAAGAAGAAAAAGCAAACTATTAAATAAATAGCATATTTTTTCTTCCACAAGCCAATAAACAAAAGATGCAAAATTGCTAGAAGAGGACTCTAAAGCACACTCCTAATTGATTATGTAGGGGAATTGATCAGTCTTTTGCTTCTTCGGTATGTTCTCAAACACATAACCATAAGTACACAATTTGGAAAATCCACCTCCCAAAGGTGTCATCCAGTATAAGTGGAGAATAATCAATCAGGAAAGTTATAAAAATTAGTATACCAGTCTTACTAGACCCAATATAACAAAGAAGAGAGATTGATGGTATAACTATCATGTATAAGGTTGAAGGGGATATCTATGATATAATCTCAAATGCAATGCCACAATTCCAACTTGACAAATCCAACTACCCACAAATATTGCAGTATTACTGATGGAGGATTTCCAATAGGGAAAAGCACTACATCAATTATATTGGTCTTCCTTGAGGAAACATCCAAAGGAGAAAATTTTCTCTTAGGAACTCCTAGAGTTTATCATCATAAAAGTGTTTTCCAGGTAACCACTAATTCAGTGCTAGATCAAAAATACTAACAGTTTTGCACTTCTTTAGTATGTTCTCAAGTGCCATAAGTCCACAACTTAAGAAATCTAGACTGAGGGCTTCCTCCAATATTACTAGAGTGAAGGATACCAAGCAATGAATGACATAAAAACTAATATACTAGTCTAGCAACCTCTAAAGCCATCTACTTTTGAGATTTTGAGCCTTACAAAGCACATCTATAAGAGAAAGGTTGTATGGAGAAGCTTTTAAATAAGTACTTAAGCAAAATAATCATAGTCTTCTACTTCTCCAAGCACATTCTCAAATGCAAAATAATGTAGTCACAAGAGTACATTCTCAACTGCAATACTACAACTCCATAGCTTGACAGATCCACCTACCATGAGAGTCCTCTAATATTACAGGCAGAATAACCTAACAAAGAAAAACATCAAAACTCATATGTTGGTCCTTCTCAATCCAATACACCAAAGAAGCGACATTACTATCAAGAGGCTCACGGAGGGAATCCATCATAAAGATGTTTTATGTCAAAAAGACCAATAGGCCACTTCAGCAAAATAATCTTTCAATGAAAAATGCCACTTCAGAGTTTTTTCATCACCTTTTATGCTACAAACTTTTTAACATTTTCTGCTTGCAGCCATGATACAAAGCCATACAAAAACTTGGGGAAGTAAAATTATACACATGGGTGGCTCGTTTGTGGTCATTAATATGCATGCACATAAATGTCTTCCACGTAGCCCTTTGAAGATGCTAAGTAATTTCAATAAGCTCCTCATTTTTGGGAAAAAGGGGAAATGGTGGGGGTTGTGTGGTGAAATATAATTTTATTTTCAGATGATTGGACAGCCTACTTACAGTTTTCTTTCAAAAAAATTGTTAAAACTACATGATATTTACATAGAAGTTTGAAAGTGTGGTGTGTAAATGCTTTTGGTTGGATGCTCCTATCTTTAAAGTTCCCTTTTTACCTTATATTTTCTTGAATAATCAATTTCTATGCAGCACACCATATTTGTATGACATATAAATGATTTGGATATTTTGAGATTTACCTTAGTTTAGGCTAAGTCTGATTGATATATAGTGCCAAAGTCCAGCAAATAAAGCAGATTTATCTAGAATTTTATGGAAAGAAAAAGTTTTAATGAGACAAACATGAAGCAAGATAAATTTCCTATGTGCAGAAATTTAGACATAAAATAAACACATCTCAAGCCAGAACTGTGAACATACTTTTATGTTGCCAGTTTATGACATTGTGTTTGAGAAACTCTAACAATGTTTCTTAATTCTCCCTGGTGATATTCATGTCCATTCTATACGAGTATTATTTTGGAGTACTAGTAATGAGATGTTGAATATAAATCATTAGACAATGTAAAGGTCTTTTTATGTGGATCACTGTGATCTGCATTAAGACTAATAACTTTCTATTTTTCTTTAAAACATAAATTCATTTAGACCTTTAAAAATTTTGCAAGGTCTTTTACAATTTCGTATCATATAGATACATGGATGCCTTTGGCAGCTGGAAATTCAAAAGAAACCAGTGGGAAAGAATGTTTTGTATACAAAAAAAAATAAGACACTTACTGCTTCTTCGCAACTCAAAAGAAGGCACAAAATAGCTTTCCATTGGCCAAAAGATTCAAGTGATTGACCCATCTGCATTGCTCAATACACAAAGAAAATCATTATAAATAAAAAAAATTGCAATTGAAAACAAAAAAAAACTAGAAGAGTAAAACATTAGGCAGATGACCCACAAAAACATACATACCAAGAAAGCAAATTAGGCAGATGATCCACAAAAACATAAATACCAAGAAAGCTATGAAGGAAAACTGAAGCTATCCAAGAAGCAACTCTTCAGATCCTCCATATTTCTATTCCAAAAGCATGTCCAATAGTTGTGTTTGAAAAACGAAAAAAGAAGTTATAAATAGAGATATATCGCTGAGACAGGGAGCATGCTACAATGAGAATTGTAGCCATGGTAGTTACTAGGAAGAGATAATCTACATATGTGCTATAGCAGAGTACAATGATGGACATGTTCTACCCATATGAATAGTCATTTTTCAAGGAAAAACAAGCATTCTTCACCTAGTGAGTCCTTGACGACGAGGGTTTTAGAGTATGTTTTTAAAATGAAAATTACGGCCAAGATCCTAATACTGAGCACATTTAGGTTTTAACATTAAGGCATTCTTTACTTGCAAATTTTGTTACTTTCCCCACCACTATTGGTTTCGGCTACTTCAAACTCTTCTTCGTTGGTTTTGACCTTTCACTTCTCTGATTTGGCGAGCTGCAGCCTGAAAATAAGGTTTCGACGACGGTTTTAGAATCCCTGAAAACAATGGCTTTCCCAACCCCCATTCGACATTATGGCAGGGAGTCTAAAAATTATGGCCAAGATTTTCCCACCCATTATGCTCAGCCATTAAGGTACGAAATCAAATAAATAGATATTATTAAATATATTATATAATAATATTATATTAAATATATTTAATATTATATAATATTATATTATATTATAATATATTATAATATTATAATACCACCCACTGCCTCAATTCAATTTTTTTTTTAATTATCCACTTTAATTAAGAATTTAGTCATCTTTATCAAACTAACTTCAAATCATAGTTAAAAAAATTAATAATTCATTAACATAATGAGTAATAAAAGTTAAAGAATGTAAATGCTAATTTTTTTTATAAAATATGTGAAGGCCTTAAGATTGCAGCGAGAGGCAATGCCTTTCATGCAATAGGTATTTTTGGTGCACCAAGCAACCTAGGCGGCCAAGTGGCCCGCTTAGGTAAGGGTCCCATGAGGGGGGCTTAAGCTCTATGCATTATGATCAAATTCGAAAGAAAAAAGAATAGAGGAGTAATAGTCATTTATTTAGTTATTAATTTAGTCATTTTTATTTGTCTAATATTAATAATTTATTTAGTCATTTAGTTGTGATTTTACCCAATGACCAAATTAGTCATTTATTTGCCAAATTCTACTAGTGTTAGTCACATGACTAAAATTTTGTCATGTGACTAAAAATTTTAGTCACGTAGTCATTTATTTGTCAAATTCTACTAGTGGAAAGTAGGCCATAATGTTGTGGTGACTACTCTTCATGCTATAAAGGAGAAGAGCCATTGGATTATAGAAAGGGGATGCTGAAATCATATGAACAGTGACAAAAGTAAGTTTGTTAGAATTGAGAAATATGAAGGAGGTTTAGTTAAGTTTGGTGATGATACATATTCTAAGATATGTGGAAAAGGTTCTATCAGTTTTGATGAAAAGCATAATACAGATGATGGTCTTTATGTTAATGGTTTGAGACATAACCTCTTAAGTGTTGGACAAATGTGTAGCAAAGGATATAATATTATGTTTTAGGATGATGGATGTGAGATTAAAAAAGGCTCTGAAAATATGGTTGTTGTTGGAAGGACATATGGAAATGTTTATGAGCTTAAAGGTGCTAATGTTCATTGATTATGACTCAAATTAATGAAAGTTAGCTATGGCATAGAAGGATGTGTTACATCAATTTTGATAGTTTAGTGAGGATTTAGTTAAAGTTGTGAGAGATCTACCAAGGATTATAAATCCCATCAATGTTGTTTGCAAGGAATGTCAAATTGCAAGAAGTTTCAAAGTCAAATATCAATCTACTATCAAACTACTAGAGCTAGTTCAGACAGACCTTTGTGCTCCCACCAGAGTAAGAAGTCTTTGAGGTGATAGGTATTTCATTTTATTGATTGATGATTATTCTAGAATGACATTAGTTACTTTTCTCAAGGAAAAATTAGAAGCTCTAGATAAGTTTAAAGCATTCAGAGTTATGGTTGAGAATGAAATGGACATGAAAATCAAATGTTTGAGGTCTGACAGAGGTGTATAGTTCACCTCCAATTATTTTAATAGTATTTGTGAGAACCATGGGATAAAGATGCATTTATCTTCCCCTAGGAATCCTCGATAGAATGGAATGGTTGAAATAAAGAATATGATTGTTTAGGAAGTTGCAAAAACAATGATGAAAGAGGAAAACCTATTAGAAGTATACTAGAGAGAAGCAACTCATACCACTATCTACATACTTAATAAAGCTCAAGCAAGAGTAAATAGTGCAAAGAGTCCCTATGAGTTGTATGGAAGGATTCTTCCTATCAAATACTTCAGTGTTTGGAAGCAAATCCTATATAATAAGATATGAAGAGAACTTAGGAAAGTTTGATACAATATTTGATGAAGGTATCTTCCCTAGATATTCTACAAGAAGAAAAGCTTACAGGTGCTATAACAAGAGATTGAACAATATTTTTGAGAGTGCAAGTATCAAAGTGGATGAATATTTACAAATGAGTTATGTGGTGATAGATGGATATGATTTAGATGAGTCCTCTTGTAGAGAAAATGATAGAGATGAAGCTAAAGAAAAAGAAGTTCAGATTGAAGAGGAAGAAGCTATAAAAAGAACCCCTAAGACTCCTAAGTATGTGCTGTGATTGAGGCTATTAGTATGGGTTGATTATGCTTGATCCATGAAGAATCGAATCATAACGAAGCCACTATTACTCAATCTAAATAGGATCAATCAAATTGAAGTTAACCTAAAAATTCATCAAAGAAAAACATTCTAAGTTATGAAAACATTTTAAATGTCTACTCTAACCCATCTAAAACATATCTCATTTTGGGTGTGGTGTCACGTTGATGTGGAACAATGACCCTTTCCCAATCCCATGATCATTGAACTTGTTTTAATCGATTCTATTGAAGAGAATCAATGAAACGATTGTGAGATGTGAATGAAAAAATTATTTATGCTAAAATAAGTATGATGTAAAAGCTAATCTAACATGATTTATGCTAAAATGATTCAGATATGCAATTGCTAAGCTAATCTAAATGAAATTTAAACTAAAAATATTCAAACCCTAATTATCTAATTAGCTAATTGGATCCATTATGGAAGCCATTAATGGAAGCTAAGCTATCATGCAACTAATTTAAACTAAAATATGCTAAATGTGTGCAAAGTATGAGTGATTTCAACAACATAAGTTTTCTCTAAAAGATGGATCCCTATTCAATAAAGGAAAGCTATATTTATAGAATAGGTAAAAAGAGATGAATGGATGAGATAATAAAGATCAATCAACGGTCAAGGATGAAAGAAAGAAGAGGCATGGATCATGGATTCTCATCAACGGGTGAGAATGCAAGATGAGATTTAATCAAGGGTTCACATTCCTTTAAAAAAACACACTTTCAACTTGTTCAAAAGGTCACAAGTTAACTTGCACAAGAGGTCACAAGTTAACTTGCTCAAGAAGCTAAGTAAGTTTGTTGAGAAAAAGGAATATTCCCCTTTTTCAAATGAGTGAGGAGAGAGAATATTCTTTGGAATATTCTCATGGGTGAGGAAAAAGGATATTTAGTTAATTAAAACTAAATTAAATTGTGCAAAGGAATATTCCATGGGAATGTCCCCTTTTTGGAGGAATGTGCAAAGGAGGAATATTCCCTTGCAAGTGTGGGGATTAGATTTAATTGATAATTAAACAATATTAATTATGCAATTACGGGAATTAGAAGAATTAGATGATATTCATTAAATAAAATAATTTAATGAATGGGGGAAAGGTGGAATGACATTTAATTAAATAACTTATGGTTATTTAAATAAATAAGAAGATTTAGGATTTAAATTAAATAGTTTGATTTATTTAATTTTAACCAGATGAAATGTTAACACAAAAGGGGGTGAATTAACCCAATTTGATAAATTAGGTTAATAGGTGAAAGTGATGCCATTAATTAATTAGCTAAGATAATTTAATTAATTAAGTGAAAAGAGGATGGGTTTCAAGAGGAAATGATGTTAGTATACTTGATTTGAGTGTATGATATGATTAAAGACATTTTTCAATGTCTACATGTACAAAAGAATCATTCTGAGGATCAGATTATTGTTGACAAAAGAAAAGGTGTTTTGACAAGGAGAAAAGTTGTTGAAGAAAAAATAAATATATGTTTACTTTCTAAAGTTGAACCTAAAACAATGAATGAAGCATGCAAAGATGAGTATTGGATCAAGGCTATGGAAGAACTACTACAAATTGAGAAGAATCAGACTTGGGAACTTATCCCAAGCCCATCAAACAAGAATGTGATTGAAACTAAGTGGGTATTTTAGAAAAAATTGAATGAGAATGGAGAAGTGGTAATAAACAAGGCTAGGCTTGTGTGTAAAGGCTACTCAAAAGTAGAAGGAATAGATTTTGAAGAGACATTTTCTCTGATGGCAAGAATGGAAGCTATCAGGATGTTTTTGGCTTTTGAAACATAACTATTTCAAAGTTTATTAAATGGATGTGAAGTCTTCTTTCTTGAATGGTGAATTGGAAGAAGAAGTACACATTGAACAACCAGAAGGATTTAAGTTATCATACAAACCAGATATGGTCTACAGATTGAAGAAAGCATTATATGGATTAAAGCAAGCTCCCAGAGCTTGGTATGCAAGGTTGGATAGGTACTTGATACAACACAAATTCAATAAAGGTACCATAGATAGTAAAATTTATTTCAAAGTTGAAAAATATCAAATCTTGATTGTGGTTGTATATGTTGATGATATAATATTTGGAAACAATGAAGCTATGCACAAGAAATTTGTAGAAGAGATGTAGAAAGAGTGTGAGATATCTATGTTTAGGGAGATGAATTTCTTACTTGGGATGCAAATCAATCAGATAGAGAAAGGTATATTCATTTCAAAATAAAAGTATGTCAAGGAAATGTTGAAGAAGATAGGAATGGAAGATTCTAAATGGGTATGTACTTCTATCGTTACTAGTTGCAAGCTAAGTAGGAATGATGAATCTCCTAAGGCTGATCAAAGAAAGTATAGGTCAGTGATTGGAGGACTACTATATCTAACTGCTACTAGATTGAATATCATGCATGCAGTTTGTCTTGTGGCTAGATTTCAATAAGATCTTAGAGAATCACATGTAGCATAAATAAATAGGATATTTAGATGCTTGAAAGAAAATTCAAAACATGGCCTATGGTATCTAAAGGATATTGATTTCTCTCTGAGTGCTTATACATATGCTAATTGGAAAGGTTGTGTTGATGATAGGAAAAGTACAAGTTGTGGTACATTCTTTCTTGGATGTAGATTGGTGTGTTGGCTAAGCAAGAAGCAAGATTCAATATCTTTATCTACTACAAAGGAAAAATACATTGCAACATCTTGTTGCACACAGTTGTTGTGGATGAGGCAAACCTTGAATTATATCAAAGTGGTATATGATGAAATAATTTCTATCTTCTATGAAAATACAAGATCTATTAACATTTCAAATAATTTGGTGATGCACTCAAGGATAAAAACATATCTCAATCCGGTATCACTTTTTGAGAGAGAAGGTTGCAGAGAATGAAGTGAAGCTTGAGTATACACCTACAAAGGATTAGGTTGTTGATATATTCACTAAGGTTTTTCCTAAGGATAATTTTGACTATCTCCGAGAGAAGTTAGGGGTTATTACCACTCCTTGATTGAACTAGATGCATAAGGATAAACATCAGTCCATTGGATTCCAAGATTCATTGTTTGTTTTGGAATGATGTTGGAGGCGACCTCTCATGGAGAGTAGGTAGTGGATGTGTTGGTTGTTTCAATCAAGGGGAGTAAGTATTGGTGTAGGTTGGTGTTTTCCTTTGTCAGATGTGTCAAAGGATGTGTGAAGTGATTTTTGGTTGATACAATGTGTCGTGTGCTCCTAAGGGGGAATATGTAGAGTAGTAAAAAGAAAAGGTTGTTGTAGAGCAGATGTTTTCCCTTATAGGTATTTCCCTTGGGGAGAGAGAAATTATGTATGTTTGATGTCAAAGTGGGTAAGGGATCCAAATGTGTTTCCATTTTCCATTGATGTCAAAGGGGGAGAGAGGAAGCAATGTGAAAAAGGATCAAATTGAGAAAGGGGGAGAGAGAGAATAATGTGAAAAATAAGATAAGGGAGAGAAAGTGAAATAGAGTTAAAGTTGATATGGAGCAGTATGTTGGTGATCAAAGTTGTTTGTTGTTGTTGTTGATGGTTGTTCACATCATGTGTTTCCATCAATGACAAAGGGGGAGATTGTTGCAAGTATGAGTAGTTGATGTTATTGATGTCAAAATACTTATGTTTGTGTTGTCATTAATGTCAACTGGTGATGGTTGAGAAGTTGTGTTGTTTCCTTGATTAGTTTCATTATGTTGTCATTAGTAAGTTCTACTGGTGTCAACCTCTAGTGTTGCTTTGATAAGCTTCTATTTGTATATGTTGTTTGATTGAGTTGTTGTATTGCACTTGGTTTGGTAATGATGAGAAATTTTTGAAGATGATGATAATGTGTCTCTAGTGCTTGGTTTCCAAGTGCTTTTGAGAAAATTTGAATAAAAGAGGAAACAATGTGTTGTAGAGGTGTTTTGGTATACATAGTGGTGTTTTGTTTTTTTTATTCATTTCTTCTATCTTGAAATTATGCTTGTGTGATTTGGATATGTTGATCAAAGGCATAAATATAGATGTTATATCCAAAATTTCTTAGTTTGGATCATTGTGCAAAAGAATTTGTGTTCACCAGTGTGTGAGCTATGTTGCAGTGTTGTCTGAGAGAAATGGTTGTGCTCCACATTTCTCCGCAGTTTGGTTTATGGTCTTGTAGTCCTAGAAGCGTTCTTATAAGGTTCACATCTACCTTTAGTTGATTTTTTTTGTGGTTTTGTGATCTACAAGGTGGTTTCTTGAGTTATAGTGTATGGAAGGTTGTTTGAGTGTACTAGGTGTGTACATTCTTTAGGTGAGAGTTGTTGTGAAGGAATTTGTTGGATTTTAGAGTGTTTATGGAATATTCTAGATTATGTTCAAGTGTTATTTGTGGTCTACGAGTCATCTTTGGATTTGAGGAAGCATGTATTTAAATGTTAATGGTGTTTACACTAATTGTGGATTTTCTTTGGTGTTTGTGAAGTGTGGCATGGTGTGTATGAATGAATTTATGTCCAAGGTAAGGTGTGATGTGGTCTACCTTCATTCCTTTCCACCATGAGAATTTTTTGGCGCTGACCTAATTTTAATTTATAGGATTGAGGTGCATATCCAACCTTGGAGAATGTTTTCAAGGTTGAATAAGGTATAAATAAGTGTTGTGTTGATGGAAGATTATGTGTAGAGTGTGTGATGTGAATTGCAGAGTCATGAAGTGAATTTTTTTGAAGTGTAGTGCAAGATTTAATGAGTTAGAATATTAGAAGTAGTGAGAAAAAGATGTCTACAATCTTCAAAAAGGCTACAAATGTGTTGGTGATATTGTGGTGGAATTTTTGTTGCATTGAGATGGATTTCTCATTGTAACATCCTTCTTTCTTATGTTTTGCAATTTGGAAGTGATCCCTTCTTTCTTTTGGGAAATGATCCCTTTGGTAGTAAGAATATTGTATTCAATGCTACAATTACTTTATATTGTGATATATTCCTCATCGTGGTTTTTCCCTTCTTGGGTTTTCCATGTAAATCTAGTGTTCTATTGTGCATGGTGTTGGTGTGTTTCAGTTTTTGTTATTTGATTTCATGTTAAATCATTCTAACAAATTAAGGATTAATTAAGTTAATGTGGATCTAAATTTTAATGAGGGTTTTGATGCTTTAATGTACAACTAATTACCCCCCCCCCCTCTCAGTTGTCTTGTGAATTCAACATGTTGCCCTAGTTCTTCATACATTGGTATATTGTGTCTACTTACTATATTAAAATAAGGATTTCTCTACATTATTTAGCATAATCTAAAAGAAAAAGAAAAATCATCTATCCTATCTCATCACATATCCAATAAAATATTGACAGCCATCAAATATTCATAGATTTATTGGTACTTTATCAACAAACATAATCTCATTATATACTATTCTATCTAATGATACATTCTTCTAATACTAACATTTCTATCCAAGTATCATGACATACACAAAAATATGCATCACATCCTACATTCAAAAATCATTAGCATCATCATCATATCATGAAAGCATGAAATATCATAACTATACATCCATATATCATTTACATCCATGCAAACATAATAACATCATAGCCACATCAAAAAGGATCATCTCATCTCATATATCATCAAAAAATGAATGTCATGGTATAAAACATCTGATACATCAAACGTATGATACAAACCATCTAATACATTAAACATATGATATAAGATATGTACATAAAAATACATGTACAAGAGGCTACCCATTGTTGATGAATGTATATACATAATAAGCCTATCTACATTATGAATCTATACATAAATATATGAATACAAAGACATATGAATGCTCTAAATCGAACTCCCCCTCTCCTCTCGATCAAGAGGAGGTTGGGGATGACCCATCTACTGAGGTGGACCCTGTGGGTGTTGGCCCTAACCTTAAGACACCATGAGGATGTGGAACCTAAACATACGAGTGGCCTTTAGAATTTCAACCAACTGATCCTTCGTTTGAACCATTAGGACTTGTTGAACTCCTCTGAGAGAACCTAGCTTCTTGTCAATGTGTAGGAACTACTATATCATACAAAGTCCTATTATAGGTGGCCTCACTCTAAAGAGACCTAATAGGCTGAATATGTTGAGCCAAGGGAATAACCTATCCCTTCCTAATAGTCTCTAACTACTTTCGAGTCCTATCTCCTGGTCTCTCTTAGCTATCATTTGAGCTAGCTATGCCTCCAACTACTAGTAGTGAGAGATCTCTACATCCCACTCTATAGTGTGGTGGTTCAACTAAAATGTAAGGCTATCCCACTCTTGGTGGTAGCCATCATGC
Organism: Sequoia sempervirens; assembly: GCA_007258455.2. Lineage (NCBI taxonomy): Eukaryota > Viridiplantae > Streptophyta > Pinopsida > Cupressales > Cupressaceae > Sequoia > Sequoia sempervirens. The sequence goes on along the minus strand of VDFB02086081.1, from coordinate 428,486,140 downwards.
TCTCTCTATGCCTCATTGTGCTCTAATAGAGAAACATGAAGCCTCTAATTATTAGGCCCCCCATCTCTTGGGCCTCCTACTGCTATTATCATTGTGACAACACCAATGACAAGACCCTACCCTTGTCCTTTATCATTTTTTACTAGGATCTCTGCCTCAACCCTATGTCTTTGCTAACAAGATCTACCTATCTCATGCTCACAATGCTTCCTACCTCCAACAATACCCCCATTTGGATTTGTAAACATAAAAGGTCTTTGTGGAACCCAATGTGTGTCATAGGCTAGAGTAGTGCCTGGATCTACATGTCCATCAATCCAAATCCATTGAACCTAGTCCAATTGATCAAACTCTGATATCATTGTCTATGGAAAGGGAATCAACCCCCAATATGCTATCTCTTGAATAATTTGAGAAAAAAATATGTGATAGTCATTTGTGGGAACATCTTGCTACTCCCCAAACAACCTCTGGACTTAATCACAAAGATATCTCACAAGGATATGTTGAGTGTATCCAATCAACCACCTAGTCTACCTATAGTAGGGTAAATACTCTCCAATGTCCTCCCATGCATCCATCTGAAGCCATGGTCACCATATGAACTCAATAATATCATCAAGCCTATGCCTCCAAAATGCTAAGTCTCCCATCCTATGCTAGGTAAGCATGGTATGATATATGTAGGCTATGGGTAGGCTACCTCTTGTACAACCTCTCCAACTAGCCTAAGCACAATGATGTGCTCCCAAGCCTAGGTTTATAATAAATTAACTTCGGCAGACAAGTTGGTAGAAAAACTATACACCACCTAGTGCATATCATGGTATAAGTGGGCCAAGATGCATGGGCCCCATGCAAAGGCATATGCCTCCCCCATAATCCACTCAAGAATGAGTAGCACCATATGAAACTAAACCTCCTTGATCACCGATTAGACATGATTTGACTACAAACCAAACTAGCTACCATAATAATGGTGTCACTAACCAAGCCAATATACTAGCACAAATCAATCAGGTCATCATGAACCTCTATATTGTCATCTCCCATGACCTACACCAAGGCCTCCTCATCATGATTGACATCATATACCACCCTCTTATCATGGATGGGCAGTCGTAGTATACATCATACATCCTCCAATGTAATAGTCACTTCCCTAGTGGGTAGCAGGAATGAGGATGTCTCAAATTTCCACCTCAACTAATGTATTCATCAATGCCAAGTGATCCCTTATCTCTAGCATACATGTGATATAGTATAATCCAACTACTACAAGAAACTCCACATCAAACTTTGTTAAACCCCCATGCAGTCTAAAACCTGTGGTCTTTGCTCTCATAGTAGGATCAAGTCTAGAATAGCCTACAAGCATAATGTCCACAATGTCAATTTGTCAAAAAATTGCAAAAGAATCTAAGTCTAAATGAGCCTAAAGCAAAAGCAATATTTTTCAAAAGAATCTCTCTATCACAGTCAAAACAAGCATTTTTTGCAAAAGCATCACTTTACCAAAACAAATGTGATTATTTTTTCAAATGTGTCGTACAAGCATAGTTAAACATATTGTAAAAATTTTATATCTCTGTGCATTTGCAATAATGTGATGATTTTAACAAAAGTGTCACATTGGGCTACATAAGCACCGCATCGAGATACATAAGAATTTTTGATAACACGAAACATTTTTTGACTTATATTTCCTCCTACTTTTGGCTACCTAATACTATGTATATTTAATAAATAGGGTTAGTCACATACTAGGGTGAATGCTTTGACTAGTCGTTGGAACTGATGGATTGTGTCTATGTGATGTGGGGCTCAACAATAGGTGCCATAGTGATCAAGTCTCTCAAAGGAGTGGGGAGGGAAAACGTGCTCAAAGCTCAAAATCTCTCAACTCAAAGTGTGCAAATGAGGATAAAATGAAACCAAATGCATATATATGACCCCAAAACCCTAAGGTTTTTCTTGCTAACTATATTTTTCAACATTGGCTATCCATCTTGATAAGTTTCTACCACCCCTAGGCTTAATATTTTTCCCTCTTCTCTACAGAACTAGTCTCATCATCCTATTGTGATCTCGACTCAAAAAAAAAAAATTCTGGTCGATCTCTCAAGGTGGTAGCCTACCATCCTTCCTTTGTCTTCTAGGGCATAATGGGGCATTAGGTGATTTTTTTAAAATATTTTCAAGCAACATTGGGCCTTTGAAACAATGTACCAGGTACACTGTCTCAAAGAGGACCAAAATGTGGACACCTTAAATTTTCTAAGTGCATCACACATCTCAATTTCACCTTTTAACATCATTTTCCTCATTATCCCCTATTTCTTCAATTTTAATTAAATAATTTCTAATTATTTGATTAGATTCACTATTTTCCTCTATTGGTTGAATAATTAACATTATTTGATTAATTTATCATTTTCATCATTTCTCACTAATCCCCTTTGATTAAATATTTTTTAATAATTTAATTAATTCAAATTTCCCTCTTTCCACCATGATTAAATAATTTCAATTATTTAGCTAATTCTAATTTTCTTTAATCCCACTTGATTAAATAATTTTCAATTATTTAATTAAAAATCCTAATTTCTTCTCATCCTCACAATCAAATAATTTTCTTAATTATTTAATTCCCTAATTTTTCTCCAACTTGCACAAAGCATAGTTCCTCTAAGAAGGAATATCCCCTTTTCAAAATATCTAAAAATCATATTCCCTTCAAAAAACATATTTCATAATCCAATTTTAAATTTGAATAGATATTTTCCCTCGAAAATATCTTCAACCAATTTTCCATGACAATAGGGATATTTTGAGATCTCATGGAATCTCATCCCTTCATCTCCTCGATTTCCTTTCATCCATTGATCTTCAGATCCAATCTCCACCATTGATCATAAATCCTGAAATCTATAAAAAAACTCATTCATTCATGAAAATTATTCACAAATTTCATAAGCTTGGGCATTCATGAATTCTTTAGCATATTGAGCATCCTTTTGTGAATCACATATTCAATTGAGCATTTGTAATCATGGATTATGAAAAATTTGAGCAATGCACATCATGAATTTTTATTAGTCCACAATGGGACTCAAGGTTTGCATGCTTTATTTGGTTTGTGTAAGAGAGGGGGACAAACCACGTTCAAGGCCCCAGGTCACGAAAGGCCAAGAGTGGAAGGCTGCCCTAACTTACCTCAGCTTAGCAAGATGTTGGGGAATGTGGGACAAGAATGATGAGGAGTATAAAGTCCTTCAATCACCCTATAGACCCGAAATTCAAGATGGGGCCAGGTGAGCCGACTTTCAAGTTCAACACTATGCCTCAGGAAGCTCTCTACCTGAGGAAAAAAGCACGGTCCTTGGATGACATCACGGCGTACTGGCGTCTCTCAAGTGCACTGGCATCCATACGACTAGACCACTAAAGAGACAAAGTCAAACCTAAGAAAACAAGCTAATGACCTAGCTAACTACTACTAAAGGGCCAAAATAACATGATTAAGTAAACAAAATACTCTCTAATATGGTAAAGAAAAAATGTGAGAGTTAGGGTGGCAAGAAGGATCTCACAAAGAAACTCATTCACCAACTAGCTCCTTGAAAACACGTTCACCTACACACAAAGAGGAGGAAAATGTTAGGTGGATATATAGGGTCCTGCCTTAGTTAGACCCTTGTTTAGGTGTTTCCACCTCCATAGAAAACCAAGAACACGAGATAAAGAGAATAATGTAGTTGATGAACACTAAAGCACTACAAAACAGTAAATGTTCTTACTCTACCAAGTAATAGAGGAGAGGAATGGGAAGCTTACCACCTCCACCAAAAGCACTCAAGGTTGATGGGGGAGAGATCGAGAATACTCAAGCCTATCTTGCAATGGTGTGGTCCCAAAATTTCTCTACTGAAGTGATGGAGTGAAGATATTGCTTCAATGGAGTAAAAGAGTGTTGCTAGAATTCTTGAAGTGAGTGCAAGAGAGTGTGAGTGAAGTGAGATGAAAGCTTAGATGATTTTCAACTAACTGCTTAGAGGATCAAATGCTTGTTGAAGGAGAGAGTGAAGGAAATGACCATATTGGGGTCGGTCGGCTGAAGAGGGTGTTACAACTTGACCACCAATGAGAAGTGTAACGCCTTTGCAGGTTCACCCGCAAGAATTTACCAGGGACATAAGCACACCACACGGACAT
>VDFB02086081.1:427827475-427881825 GCA_007258455.2 Sequoia sempervirens | reverse complement strand
TTAATCATCTGTCAAAATTTGAAAAAGGACTAAAACAAAAGTGACCTGATCTGGTTCTAGTCGCCTTAATATCACTCTATGCAGTTGCTATTGCATAGATAGAACATAATTAGTAACCAATCTTTTTACTCTAAAGGGTTTCTAGGATTGGTAAATGCATTTCATTTTCACTTAATTTTTTACTTTCAGCCCTTAGGCATATATCCCTAGGGCCTTTCATAAGTTCTAAATTTTTGGATTGACACAAGGAACAAACTAAAATATTCCACCAAGAATTCAAGCACAATCTTAAAGTTTATAATGACAGTTTCTCCCAACAATAGCTTAAACCTATTTAGTAAAATAATATGTAGCTATCAGGATATGGGTGCGACCAACACTTGAAATAGGATTAATTGGCCCCATGAAATATAACCCCCACTACTAAAAAGGCTCCTCAATCACTATTGGTCTCAAAGGGAGAGTAGTAAGATAAGGTTTACCAATAAACTACTTGCACTTGTCGCACTTAGATACCCAAAGGTAAGCATCTTTGAACATATCTAGTTGGTTATAACACTATTAGAGGATTTTGAAGGTAGTTACTGAGGATGAGAAATGACCCCTGGAAGATTCATTATGGAAAGTTTCCAATAGTTTGTGTTGTTTATCTTTATATACATTGTTGCACAGGTAGTTGTTGTTGCACCAAAAGATCAACCTGTCAATGCCTGATACAACTGCTAGATTTATACAAGATCCAAGATCCATAGGAGGCGGTTAAGCCATGTCATGAAAGCAAGCGTCGTGTTGCACAAAAAAAGGAGACCAAGGGTGAAACTCTTGCAACAATCCTTCTAATGCAAGCGAGGGGTTTGAACCTATGACCTTGGCTTTGATACTAATTGTTGCACAGGCGACTGCCATTGCACCAAAAGATTGACCTATCAATGCCCGATACAACTACCAGATTTATACAAGATCCAAGACCCATAGGAGGTAGTTAAGCCATGTCACGAACCTAAGCGCCATGCTGCATAGCACAAGGATACTGTTGATGCCAAAATTTGACGAGGTAACAATATCTTATGGGAAACTCAGTTTATGGGGGACCTTTTGTGCTAAACTGAGTGACCTCTGGGTTTTAGAGAAGCCGACTTCTTCTATAATGGGGGGTTTGGAAAGGGAAAATGAAACAAATATAATAAAATAAAGTCTAACCTAAGGTGATGCACCAAGACTTAAAGATAGACTCGATAAATCATAGATCTAAGGGCCTAATTGGTGTTTGTAGTATTCCAGAAAATCAGAAACTGAAGATTATAGCATAGACAATCCATTCATTGACATAAAATAATATTACATACATTCCTACTGCCAAGAAGAGTCATTAGACATGGTCTAGGTCAGTAAACTTGCATTCAACATATATAGAAGTTCTCAAATGAAATGTCAAGACAATAAAAAGATAATTTACAATTTGATCAAATAGCATGAAAGAACAGAAAGGCCGAGCAATTGGCACAGTTTGAAAGTTTTTGCAATAAAATAAAATAGTAATAAAGGCCTGGCATCTTTAACCAAAACCAGCGTTTCCTCCAAATTCCAGACGCTTTTCTCACAGAGAGAAAAATATATATTGTAGAAAAAACCCCCACCGCTTCGGAGAGCAGCAACATAATTTTTTTTGCAATCCCCTGGCAATGATACAAAAATAAGAATATTCCCCAAGCCGTTGCAACATAAACGATTTGAAACCAAGCATCCGGTCATTCCAAGCACAGGTGCATCCTCTGCAAATGATGGCGGTGGCCCCAACAAGGCTAATCAGACAAGTGTCACCATCCCGTGCAAGTGATTATGACACGTAGTGGCCAATCGCAACATTTGGTTCATCTGGTTGATTGCCCAAATATGAGATCCGCAGACTAGGCACGTGGCAGCCTTTCACTGCCCATGTGAACCTTTATCTCTCACCACTGAAGAATTGTGTTGAGGCTACACGTGTTGAATGGGAGGAGCACTTAACCAATGGTGGAGGGAACAATCACTAGCCGGGCGCAAAAGAGACGCGTGGCAGCATTTCGCTGCCCGCGGTTGTTACTTCATCTCTTCGCTGAAAGTTTTGTGAAGAGTAGACACGTAGCAAGAGTACACCACAGATAACAATTGTGGGGCCCACCAAACCTTTTGGGAATGAGGGCTTCGTGGCACTCGAGCGAAGCCCGATGAGGAAGAAAGAAAGAATGATAAAAAATATCTCGCAACCACGACATGTGGAAGCATAGCGGGGTTTCCTGGGATGCGAAAGGAATGAAGAAACTCAGGGTTGTGAAGAGTAGACATGTGGAGTGGGAGAACAGACTTTAGATAAAAGGCCGAGTAGGTTACCTGCGATGCACAGGTTGATACATAGAGGAAAATACACCCGAAGGGAGCTCGTTAAATATTTATTAACAACTTTTGGCGATTACCAGGGGCATTTCGCCTGAGGAACAGATAACCCAAAATTTCTCTAGTTTACAGGCCAGAATGCCATTTCATTAGATAACAGAGTTAGAGATTGGAAAGAGCCACTTGCAGAGGTGACCATTCATCCTCAGATGGCTTTACCATGTTGCGCAAATTCTCCTTTGCTCCACTTAGATCAATAGTTTCTTTATGAGGTAGTGCATTAGGTAAACCGACCCCTGCTTCACAATGAAACAGTAGCTGTGCAAGCGGATGAATCACTCCCTCAATGTTGGTTCCCGTGGGAGGATGACTAAAATTCCTAAAAGTTTCCAGATCATTTCCCTTCTCTTCTATTCTTTCCGCAATCTGCTCGGCCATGGCAATAGAACATTTTTCAAGGAACTGGGATGAAAAACCCATCCTGCTTAACCTGGAGAAACTCTCCCGTATGTTGTCTAGTGTCTTGCTCAGAGTAGCCGTGACTGCTTTAGTGCATTGGCAGGTAGAGTGGCAATTAATAAACTTATTTTCTGTTTGAGTAGCTGCATCCTGATCTTCAATTCCTGCCTTGGCGAGGTTTTTATCAGAGACTATGTATAGCTTGGTGAGCAGATCTCTTGCTTCTGAAACCTTCTCCAAGATAAACCATGGAAATTGCTCAATTGTATCATGAGCCTCTTGGCTCAACTTTGATGCCTTGGCGATGAATCAGAGGGTAGGCTGCAATGCTAGGAATTTTTTTTTAATCTTTTCCCAATGAGAGATGTACAACTGCCTAACCAACGGAATAATGTCTGGCTGTGTAGGAGAAAATAGGAGAAAGCTTTTAAGAGAAGAAATCTCCACATCCTTTGAGCTAATGGCCTCAACCAACTTTTCCCTTTTCTTTTTCTCAGACGCTAGTTGCTCCACAGAGCTGCTCATTTCTTTATTCCAATTCTCCTTGGCTCGGGAGTGATTTGCTAAGTGCATGTCTAGAGAAGACTTTGTCTCTTTGAGCTCTTCTTCTAATTGAACTTTTAGTCCCTTAAATTCAACCTCTTTTTCTTGTATTCTCTGCTCATATTGATCTTGTTGGTGCTCCAAAGCTTCATTCCTCTACACCATTCCTTGACTATACTCAAGGTGAAATCGCTCCAGCTCTTCATTCTTTAGCCATAGATTCTGCTCTATCTCCTGATTCTTAGATTGTAGCTCTTTTACCATGGTAGGGTCAATAGTATGAATCTTTGCAAGCTCACCCCAAAGTCTGTTCTTCTCATCTTCTGCTGCCAATGCCCTATGTTTCATACGTGCAAAATCCGCCTCTGGGGATTTCTCTTTTTTCTCCAAAAAACTAACTCTTTCCCTTACCGCTTTAAGCTGCTCATCCTTCTTCTTTAGCTGGCGACCAGTTTTAAGAAAGTTAGAGGTGACCACCCATTGTGTTTCTTCCATAATCTCAACCTTATCGTGCGGTCGGGCCACCTTCATGTCAAGCTCTACAACATATATTTCATAATCTTCTGGGTGCATCTCCCCTTGGGGCTTGGTTACTCTCAGGTACATGGTTGCAAACTTCAATTCTTGCTAGGTCTCATCATAAAGAGTATATTTTTGGCTCAGCCGAAGCACTGTCATCTTTTTCCCTGCGCTTTTGTATTCTACTTGCACATGCTTCCTTTCTACAATCAATCTGTGCCATAAATTTGGCTACTGATGAAACTAGTCCACCTACAAAAAGAGCACCAGAAGGTAGGGCATAGGGATAGGTAACCCTGATAGGCGCGAGCATTTGTTTCTTTTAGAGAGTGACAGTTTGTGGGGAGAAGTGGGGCACGTTCCAAAGCTTGGTTTGAGGACCAGCAGAAGGGTTAGCCACTTGCTATGACTCAATTGGTGAATCGACTGGAGGACTCATAGGCTGGAATGATGAAGGAGTTGTCATTGCGGATTCAGCCTGTTGTGATGGACGAGGATCCACAACAATAGCGGAAGAAGGGGTACCTGCAAATGGCACACCTTCGAAAAGTGAGGCAAGGAGAGCCTGAGCGGCAGTAGCGGGCATAAGGGTTCGCAAAGGAGTAAAGTCAGGTGGAGTGGTCTGCAAGAATTGGGCGAAACCTCTCGCATATGTTGGATTAAAAGTGGGAAACAAAGGGCCAGTACTTGTGGTAGGGATTGCCGTTGAGGCAGGGGAAAACACTAAGGAATGAGAAGCAAGGGAAGAAGGAGCGAATTTTACCTATTGACTAGTTGATGGTGGCTCTAGAATCGTTGGTGACTCTTCCCCAGCCTCAGGCTCTTGGCTAGCTGCAAGCACTTGTCTTTCGGTGGGTTCTTACGAACCTTCTCCGATAATGCTCTCTATACGCTACCGTTTTGTGGGTGGAGTTTCCCAAGCCTTGGCAGTTATTTCCATTTATTGTTGTGGGACCTTGGCTGCCTTAGCGGCCCAAGTAAGTGTATGCGAAGCCCTAGATACATTAAAATGCACATTCATGGTCACATAGGCGGGTTGTCCAGAGCCTTTCTCCTTTGGCGTAGAGGACACAAAAGTTTCCGCTTCCTCTTCCTACTCTTTAGACTCATGCTCTGGATCATTTCTCTTATTAATGCTAGATTCTGGGTTGGGGTGGTCATCATCCCACCATTTTCCAAACTCCTTATCCTCCCTCAAACTGTCATAAGGGGCATCCAATTACCCTATCTCTTGGTGATACTTCCAGAAAGCTTCTATCTTTTCATCAGTCCATTCCTCATCCTTCTGGAACTTGTTATACATGGTGCATTCCATGTGAAGATTATCCTTGTCCACCGCCACAACAAAGTAGAACTTGTGCCAAGGCCCTCTGTTATCTTGGCGTGGGAATACACGCCAGTTCAACAAAATTTTCATCCTTGTCTGCCTGCGGGTTACACCGCTTTTCCCAGTAAGGTCGGGGAACATGCGTAACTTTTATGTGCGGCTCTAGTAGGTCATTGAAAGGATTTTAATCCCATTTTTCATTTACCAAAACCAACTCTAAATGAGCCAGTTTATCCTGCAATAACTAATCCGATTACGTTTTTAATAGTCACCATTTTGAAATTCTTCGGACAAGCGAATAATCCTTTTCTCTTGACACTTTTGCTACTGCAGAAGGTAAAATCAATGATACACACCTGCCTAAACATTTCAAGCATAAGCACCCTATCTGTGATGCAGGCTGGGAGAAGGAAGGGTTGACCAGTGAAGCCCCACATATAGAGAATTGTGAAATCTATTCCTAAGAACCAGTCGCAAGCGGGAGTGAAACTCTGCATATATCCGGTCTGATCCTTGTTGAGCTGGATTATGTCACCTTCTCCTTGTAAATAATGCAAGACCGGAGTTATAAAATAATCCGAAAATGCATAATAAATATATGAAATGGAAAGAAAGGGCGTCCACATGGATACTGGCTTCCTCCTTCCTTGTTCATCAAAAATTGATAATTCAAAATACCGGTTGAAGAAATCAAGGTTTTGATGTAGGAACATGTGAACCAGGAAGGAAATAAATCTAAACTTTCCCTTCGCTAGGTAATTCTTTATTTTCCATATCATTTCATCTACCATGAACTCAGCGAAATCATACCAGAAGGTATCATGCTGTTTGCGGAATTGGAAAGCTGGTCCTAATTGAAAGGTTTTCACCATCTCATCGGAGTCTTGACTGCATACAAAAGCGAGCATGGACATGGCATCTTGCATATTCTCGCGTAATGAACCACGCAACAATGGAATACTTGTAGTTTAGCACCTGGGACACTTTTCTTACCAATCTCCAACAAGAAATCTAAGTTCTTTTTCATCGCCTTCCTTGTTTTTTCTCCTTTACTAGGGTAAAAGGACTTAATTTTCTCTCTTCTTTTACTTGGATCCGAGATGCATAGCATATTCCAAATGGCTTGTGGGCTGATGTGAACTCTTAAATTTTGGCCCTCGATGTAGTGAGTGCTAGGGTTATAACATTGAATGGCAACGTCAACTATCTCCGGGAAGTAATGCACCATCGGGACCATCTATTGTGGAAGACCACTGTAGACGTGTCCGCCTTTGGTGTCGTTAACTTTGCACAAGCTGATTCTCTTAAATATTTAGGGTTTTTTGCGAGTAGTGGGTCATAAATATTATCCCATTTCTCCTCAACCCTTTTCTTGTTTCTGCAATCTTTGGGCTTGCTCAGCTCTATCGTATACACCCTCTTCAACTTGCTTGGTATACCAGGCATAGAATATGCCAAATCCTCATAGACATACACATCCTATGACAACCGTATGGCTGTAAAAAACTCCTGGCCAATCTCCTCCTGCATTTGCTGAGACAAACTCTTCGATATTTTTCCTCAGATGAAGACTTCAGCAAGTTCTGGACTCTGTAATTCTTATCTGGCTTTGGATACGCTAAAAAAAAACTTCTCTACACCTTAAGCTTTGGCGTTTTTGAAAATAATTTGAATTATTAAACCTTTTCATGCAATATTTGGCTATCTTTTCTCAAGGTGGTAGAGGAAATCATGCTTTTTGCATTCAATTCGGCTGTACCGTTAATTTCACGATTCGTGCAAAATGAACTATTTCCTATTTCGAGGCAAAGAAAAATTATTATTGCATTTGGAAACCATGTGATATGCTATGATTCCCTTGAAACTTGACCTGACAATTTTCCTTCTAACCTTGCATTAGTATGTGCTGGTAATTAATATCCTAGACGAAACGATTAAGCCAAAGAAAATGATCACGACTTGAAAAGATATGGATACTGCCTTGGGCTCTGGGAAGCGCCTATGAAATGACACAATAGCCTATGACCGTGTAGCTTATTGTCGATGAGCGCCACCTTTGTAAAGCTAATTAATTAGCTTCTATTAATCTAGCACGCATTGAACCGTACCTTTGTAGATGCAACTGGTTCAGAAATGCGAGCAAATGTAGACACACCTTTCAAGTTGGCACCTAGTTATCATCACGTTTTTCTCATAGAGAGAAAAGTATATATAGCAGAAAAAACCCCCACCGCTTCGGAGAGCAGCAACAGAAAATATTTCGCAATCCCCTGACAATGATGCAAAAATAAGAATATTCCCCAAGCCGTTGCAACATAAACAATTTGAAACCAAGCGTTCGGTCATTCCAGGCACAGGTGCATCCTCTGCAAATGATGGCAGTGGTCCCAACAAGGCTAATTAGATAAGTGTCACCATCTTGTGCAAGTGATTATGACACGTAGTGGCCAATCACAACATTTGGTTCATCTGGTTGATTGCCTGAATATGAGATCCGTCGACTAGGCACGTGGTAGCCTTTCGCTACCTGTGTGAACCTTTATCTCTCACCGATGAAGACTTGTGCTAAGGCTACACGTGTTGAATGGGAGGAGCACTTAACCAATGGTGGAGGGAACGATCACTAGCAGGGCGCAAAAGAGACGCGTGGCAGCATTTTGCTGCCTGTGGTTGTTACTTCATCTCTTCGCTGAAAGTTTTGCGAAGAGTAGACACGTAGCAAGAGTACACCGCAGATAACAATTGTGGGTCCCGCCAAACTTTTTGGGAATGAGGGCTTCATGGCACTCGAGTGGAGCCTGATGAGGAAGAAAGAAAGAATGATAAAAAATATCCCGCAACCACGACATGTGGAAGCATAGCGGGGTTTCCCGGGATGCGAAAGGAATGAAGAAACTCAGGGTTGCGAAGAGTAGACACATGGAGCAGAACAAACTTTAGATAAAAAGCCAAGTAGGTTACCTGCGATGCACGAGCCGATACATAGAGGAAAATACACCCGAAGGGAGCTCGTTAAATATATATTAACAAATACCAAGGGAAAAACTCTTGCAACATACACACCTTAAGAAGGTCTCATCTAAAGATCTCTTATACACCATATCATTCCAAATCACATACTTGGATGCCTTCAATTTAATATTTCTCTTCTTCCTTGGGGATAAATGTGTGGGAAATTATCCATAAGGTAATATGCAACATTAGAGAACCACAAGTCTTGTAAACTTATAAATAAAGCCACCGAGGACTCTTCTTTGGCTCCTAGTTTGTTCTTAGGAATGAGTTTGCATAAGCCTCTTCCTCAAACCAGCTTAGTGGGATTCATTTCCAAATCATACTCTTGTACTTTAACTATCCAAGCTCCTCTTCTATTGCAACCAAACTCTTGTTGTATAAGAATACTCTTGACGATTGGATCATGAACAAACACTACAAAATGAGAGTGAAGGATATAGAACCTAATTTTTTTAACAACTTTGATCATGAAAAATGTATGTTTCTCAATCTATGAATAATTTCATTCATGATTTTTGAGTGGTACACTCATGAAAGCAATAGGAGCTTCAATATTTTATTCATTCTCTTGAAAAATAATGGTGGACATGGTACGTTTAGAGGCATAATAGTATATAATGAAATCTTTACTAAAATTTAGGTGCACTAACATAGGTGCATGGGAAATTTCTTCTTTTATATCTTTGAATGCCTATTTACCAGAATCATTCCACTCGAATCCTTGCTTTTCCTTCATCATCTGAACTATGCTCTTAGTGATTTTTGAAAATTCAAGAACAAATTGCCTTAGAAAGTTTACTTGTCTGAAGAAGGATTTCACACCTATCCTATTCGATGGTAGGCTCAATTTCTCAATAGCTTTAACCCTTTTCGAATCAATTTTGATCCCTTCATTAGACACAATATATCCTATAAATTTACCTTTAGTGACACAAAAGGAAGACTTCTTTGGGTTCAGAGAAATACCATTCTCTCTACACCTCTGTATAATTGTCTCCATGTCTTTCAGTTTATTTTCTCTTTTCTTCAAGAACATAGTTTAAACATCCAATTATATTACTATAATTTTATTCCTTAAATCACCAAATGAAAAATATATGGCCCTTTAAAATGTAGCTCCATCACTTATCAATCCAAAAGGAATCCGGTTATAAGAAAACGTATCCCAAGGAGTAATGAAGGCAGTCTTGTGTTGATCCTGTTTATCTATGCTAATCTAATTATAAATATAAAACCCGTCAAGCATGGACATGATATCCACACCTTCTATTGTCTATAATACATGATTCATCATAGGTAATGGATAATTATCCTTTAAATAAGACTAGTTCATGTTCCTAAAATTGACACATATCCTTCCTTCTCCACTCTTTTTTATGGATTGGGACTATGTTTGCAACCCAAGTGGAGTGATGAAAAGGGTAAATGATTTTTGTCTTTAGCATTTTATCAATCTCTCAAAAGATGGCATTAGTGATCTTAGGGTTATAGTTTCTTTGTTTCTGCCTAAAAGGTGATGTCTTAGGTTTGAGGGGTATATGGTGTTGTAATTTCCCACCCATTAAATTATTTAGGTCATTATAACATCATGCAAAAAAATCCTTATATCTTACCAATAACTAAATCAACCTACCCTTCTCACCTTGAGTGAAAGACTTGGCTATACACATAAATTTTGGATCATCTGGACTTTTGATATTAATAGTTTCATATTCACCTGAACTATTAATAGATTCAATCATCTTTTACTTAACATATCTGTCATGCCTATCAAATAGTTTTTCAAGTGAAACTAGACCTTTAGGGATTTTATTACCTTTGAATTGAACTATTCCTTCCTCTAACTCTTTTTCTTTATTTGGATAGAGCTCTTCAAATGCAACTTCGCTCTCTTCAAAATAATTCCATGAATGATTTGACATTTCCAATTTTTTTTTGGATTTTCTTGTCATTTTCAAAAACTTTCCAGAACTCAACATTGTCTGGGATGCTAGGCCAATAAACAATTTTTTATTTTATAAGATCCATCTTTGAAGTCAAGATGAGGAAGAAGCAAAGACGCAAAGACTACCAATGGAACAACAATGGTGTTTTGGTCTCTAGGGACTACCTCAATTGAAAAGGCATCATAATGCTCTATTTCATCCCAAACCCTGTTTCTATAATGTCTCAATCTCTCATTCTTAACTGCAAACATTTTCCTTACCTATTTGACAATTAATTCAGCATCACCCAGTTTCCTTAACTTTTTGATTCCCTTCTCTTTATTTGTTTCTATCCCTAAGAACAAGGCTTCAATTTTTAGTAGTGTTTTTGGTATTCTCAAATTCCAACTTGTACAAGGAAGGAAAGTTATCTCCATCTAGTGATATCAACACAACCCCAACACAAGAACCTGAACTGGAGTAACTACCATTGAATCCAAGAGTCCATAGTTTTGATGATATGTCAGGACCAAGGAAACATTCATTATTTGTATCTTATGAGAACAAAATATAATTTCCAAACTTTATCTCCTCATACAAAATTTGAGAATGAGGGTCATCATATTTCAAGATAGTGAACTTAGCCTTTAATTTTGGTTCTAGGAAGACCCTCTTGTTACCAAGTGGAATCAAAGCATGGTACCAATCCATTTGAATTTCCCCTCCTAGATCTTTGTAGAAGCTTCAACTCAACAACATACCATAGCTCATAGGAATGTTAGCAACCAAGATAGTCAGTTTAAGTCTTTTTCCATGATGTGCAACTAAGAATACCTGAGCATATTTGATTTAATTGATTAGAGGAACTTTCTTAGAATCCATCAAATAACACTTCATGAAGGTCTTATTCAATGACAATCCTAGAGCCTTATCTATTGAAGTGGTCATTACATTATCTGAGGCTCAAGAATCAATGATATAATTGCTTAGCCTATGACATTGATGTACAAGGACATAAAAAGGATTGGGATTCAAATCAAATACAACAGGAGCGTGGTCCTTAGTGTTAGAGGAGCAAGAAGATGAGGCTTCATGGTTTACTAGATGTTCATTTGTTAGATTAACTTCAACATGCTTAGACTTAACAAACTTCACTAATCTATCAAGCTCACTTGGATTCAAATTTAAATACTCAGTAGGTGAAATTTAGATTTTAGAATTCTCACAATAATCCATTATGTCAAAACAATTGGTTCTTTTATTAGAGGATTGAATGGGTGGAATTATATAAACAACATCTGAGGACTTATGAGGATTGAGTGTAGAAGAAGAATTCTTAAAGGGGGTACTAGACTTTTGAAAACTAGGTGTACCTTTTTGGTTGGTATTTTGTTTTCCTCAAGTACTATGCAAGAAACATCATCCAATGTAGTGTATATATCACCCCCACTTTATAAATTAGATTCATGTTCTATAAAGTTTACTACAGAGTCGCTATAACCTTCAAGTATAGATTCTTCTACATTGGCCTCTTCAATCATCTCCTATGTCATTACCATCTGCATGTATCTATTCATCTTTGGGTAGGTGGTTGCATCATGATCTATTGTTAGATGGTAATTACACATGCTACCTCTGTTTGCACTAGGTGGTGCCTCTATAGCCAATTGCTGCTACATAGGGGGCAATCACATCTATCTATTACTTACCCCAAATTATTGATTAGGAACCTTCCTAGGAATATCTTGATACAACAATGGGAAGGATTGAGCACCTTTTTGCATTTGTCTCTTTAAGGAGATTATATCATTGGCAAGCCTTTGAATCATGGGGTTGATATAAGTTGAAGGTTGAGCATCACCTATCTGAAATTATCTCTTCCAATTTCCTTCTATGATAAAATCATCCTCCAATTTGACTGCAAAAGTTTGAACTGTAGCCAAATCAACCACTCTTGTCCTCCTCAAATGAAAACAAACATCCTAAGGCATTGAATTAATGAAGAATTATTTCAAATTATCAGTGGTAGGCCTCTTGGTCACACTAATTTTATTGACTATATTGTTGAATAGACCCACAAACTCTCTCATCAGCAGGTGAATCTCTTTCTTCAATTGGGTCAACTTGGCCAAAAGAGAGTGCTCATCCTCAAAATTTTTGAATCTATCTTCACATCTAGTCTTCATAGCATTCCAAGAATTGATAGACCCATTGAAAATGATAAAACCACTATGCAGAAATTTCTATCAAGGATTGAAAAAATAACCTTATAGCTACATCTTCATGTTGAACCCACAAAAAATTGCAGGCAGTAAAGAAAGTGTTTAGATGTTCATCAATATTAACTTTCTCATTGCTTTTATATTTTGGAAGATTATTTCTAAAACATTTGGGAAGTTCATGTAATTGAAAACCAAGAGATAAAGGTCCTATAGTCACTCCCCATAGTGCCGAAGGAGGTGGATTAGCCATATTTTGAGTAAAATTAACTATTACAAGAACAACTGTACCTTGCAAGATAAGTGCTTGGCAAGTGGAAGAACCAAGTACCTTTCATGTTGGTGAGGAGGGACTAATCCTAGATATAGTCCTCCTAATAGGTTGTGTAGACACATTAAATTGGCCCCTTTGTAAAGCCTAAAAAATGGGATCAACAATACCCCTTCTCCGCTCACCTCTGGTGTACCATTTGAAATCTAGCATAAGTTTAAAGAAGACTAAGACTTATCTTCTGATATGAATATATGTATGGCTCAAGGAAATTGTAAATATCTTTATTCAAATTTATGTTCCCTAGCAGAGTTGCCAATTTTTTTTTGGTTAGAAAATCTTTCTTTTTGAAGATTAATTTAAAATGACTCTTGTCTGCCCAAAATAAAGAAAAATACACAACAAACAATTGGATAGATCACCATTTCATTGGTGATCTTCCTTTGAATTTTTATTGAGGTACAACTCTCTTGTAAGATATACTTTTGGATTTTTTGAATTTAAAAAGAAGCAGGTGTACTTTTGAGCAGAAAGTAGTTAAGGCAGGTTAACATTTTCTCATAGCCATGCCACAAATGCAATTAGAATAAACTCTCCAAATGTATCAAATAAAACTTAGAGATATATGCAACTAACATCACAACTCAAAGATTGGATTATTAGTAATAGATAAACAAATGGACAAACTACAGTGCTACTCTTTTCCAAAGAAGAATGAATGTAACACAAAGAATGCAACATCCACAATGAGAAGTAATATCCTTGGTGCTTATCAAAGATCAAAGACTTGTTCATAAATACTAAGAATTACAATCAAATTCCATATGCACAAAGACAAAATAATTTATCTATAAACAAGTAAAACTAGAAAAATGATCCTTCTTCTGATTGATTCGTACTCTTACATCAAAGTGTAATGGGGATCAAAAACAAGTAAAACTAGAAAAATGATCCTTCTTTTGATTGATTCGTTCTCTTACATCAAAGTGTATTGGGAATAAAAAATTTGGACCCCTCTAAAGTCCATGAATTTCATATTTATACTTTTAAAACATAACTATCACCAAATTCTTGAAAATTGATTCTTTTAAAGAACCGTAAAAATAAAATTTATTACAACATAAGCTTTTAAAGCAAGGATTTTTGAAATAAAAAGTGATTATTGCTGAGGAAGGCGGATAGACAATTCCACAGGTGCATTGCTTGTGGCTAACACATGCTGAGTAGACTCCATGTATGCTTTATAATCCTTGAGTACCTATGTGACAACAGGAATATCAACATGCTACATAATTGTAACATTTTTGGTCCTCAATATCTATAGGGCCTTGTTGTTGCAGATGGTGTCCATCTTAGTAATGACATTAGTGGGGGAATTCTCATGTTAGGATAATGTTGAGTCAATTCTAGCTAATTTAATCATAGTTTCTTTGTTGAAAACCTGCTCAACGGATAGTATATTGACCACCTTTAGGAATTCCTCCTTTAGCTCTTATAACATGGTTGCACCATTATTGTCACCTTTCATTAATTGAAAACTAAAATCATATAATTCCTTAATAAAATCATTGTGGATCCAAGTACATTCTTTCATCAACTTATTCTACTTGTGGAGGTTTGTCTTTAAGAAAGTAAGTTTCCATTCGATGTTCTTCTTCCATATGATGATTCTTGAATCCTCTTTGGATGGAATGATCTTCTCCACTATATCCTTTTCTAAACTCATCTCCAAAATTTCGTCAAGGTCCCTATCATCTTGTAACCAGAGTTACTTTTCTTGTTTACAATTCACTATCTTTGTTTTGATG
Organism: Sequoia sempervirens; assembly: GCA_007258455.2. Taxonomy (NCBI): domain Eukaryota; kingdom Viridiplantae; phylum Streptophyta; class Pinopsida; order Cupressales; family Cupressaceae; genus Sequoia; species Sequoia sempervirens. The sequence goes on along the minus strand of VDFB02086081.1, from coordinate 427,867,366 downwards.
GAATTTCTCAACAATATAAAATCATCATAAACTTTCTTCAACTTCTTGATCAGGGGAGGAACTTTCTATTTAACATCTCCTATCCACCCTTGAGCAACTCTCCCATAGTGATTGTATTTTTTCACTTTATTCATCATCACCTTTTTGATTACAAAATTTGGATTGAAAGAGATGCTTTATTGACTAAGAGGTTGAGGAGAAGGATCTATCAGTTACTTAAGACAATTAGAGAGAAACTCCACTATTTTCTTCAATTTATCTTTATCTTGTTTGTCTTTATTTTTCCTCTCTACCAATCTTGTGGTAGTCACCTAGAAGTTATGCACATCCCCATACCTACTAGGTGGGCCCAAATCTACTATTGTTATGCTATAGTCAGCTATAGGAGCCTAACTAGGATCTTTTTGTGGAGAAGGCTGAGAAATTTCTACAAAAAGATGCCTTGAGCCACTATCCTCCATCAACCTTGATGTCAATTTAAGCTTCTTGAATTTAGGGGACTTCTGTAGAAGTTGTCCCACCATATTATCATTCTGTAAATCTACAGGTACTATTTTCCTTTTTCTAGACAAGGTATTCTCTAACCAAGAAAGGAAAGAAGTAGTAACACTGAGAATTGAGAAACCTAAGGTGTAGAGAACTAAAGATCTATCTGTGATGCAAAAATATTGGTATTGGCTGAATTACACTTGATCCATGAAGAATCAAAGGATAACAGAGCCACCAATACTCGAATCTCAACAACATCAATCAAATGAAATTGAAACTAAACATTTCATCAAAATCTAACATACTAAAACATGTAATCTTTCCAAAAAATCTACTATAATCCATCTGAAACTTATCTTGTTGTGGAATTGGTGTTGTGTTGATGTGGAATGACGACCCTTTCCCAATCCTATGATCAGTGAGCCTATTTCAGTCGATTCTATGGAAGAGAATTGATGAAACCATTGTGATTGATGTGTGAAAACCTAGTTTATGCTAAAATGAACATGATGCAAACTAAGTTACCATGATTTTATGCTGCAAATGATCTAATTATGCTATTTATAAGCTAATCTAAGCTAAGATAAGCTAAAATTATGCTAAAAGATGAAAAACCCTAATTCATATAGAAACTAAGATGGATGTATGGAAGCCATTAATGGATACTCTAAGCTATTATGCAATGAAAATAAAATAAAACAAGCTAATAATTGAGTAAAAGATGAGTGTGTATGTGAGTAAATTCAACAACACGACTTTGCAATTGAAAGATGGATCCATTTGTCTCTAAATAGTGATCTATTTATAGGAGAGCAAATGCGGAATGAATGGTTGAGATCATAAAGCTTAATCAACGGTTCAAGATGAAGGGGATGAGAGGCATGGATCATTGGAATCTCATCAATGGATGAGAATGCATGATGAAAGTTAATCAAAGGCTCACACTTGCCTCAAACAAACACACTTTTGACCTGCTCACACAAGTCAATGGTAACTTGCTTAAGAGGTTGAAGGTTTAGCTTGTTCAAGAAGCCAAGTGAGTTGATTGGAGGAGAGAGAATATTCCTTTGGGTGAGGAAAAACATAATTTACAAATTAAAACAAAGTTTTAATTGTGCAGAAAAGGAGGATAAGGAATATTCCTATGGAATATTCCCTTTGCTTAGAGGAAAATTAGTTTAATTGCTAATTAAACAAGGTTTAATTTATGAAATTAGGGAATTGGGAGAATTAAGAGATATTTATTAAATTAGATGATTTAATAAATAGGGGAGGGGGATGAAATGATATTTAATTAAATAAAATAGGGTTATTTAATTAAATAAGATGACTTAGGGAATCAAATTAAATATTTTGATTTATTTAATTTAATTAGATGAAGTGTTAGTGCGAAAAGAGATGAATTAACCCAATTTAATTAATTAGGCTAATGGATGAAAATGATGCAATTAATTAATTAGCTAGGATAATTAAATTAATTAAGCAAAAAGAGGATGGATTAAAGAAGAAATGATGTTAGTAAATCTGATTTAAATATATGACATCGATTAAGACATTTTTTAGTGTCTACACTATCTTCAAGGGAGGGGTCTTTGTTATATTTTGTAAATTTAAAGGAAAAGAAGTTGGGGATTTTCCATTTTTGTGTGCTCCTCTTGGCCATATCTTGGGATAAGCTTGGTTGTTCTTCAGAAGCATCAAACCTCATCATCTCAATTTCTTGTTCTTGCTCATTTTCCCTTCCTCCTACTTTTTCCTTCTCTAGTTGATCTCCTATATCAATTTCTTTTGTAGAATCTCCACATGTCTTTTATGGTCTTCCCCTCCTTTCAAGAGGCTCTTCCCCATCCCCACTATTTTTTGGTGTTATTGCATGTTGTATTGGATGTGTTATTTTTGTTGTTGAAGAAGATGTTCCTATTTGACTTGGATTGGTTTGTTGTCCCATTCCTTATTTGATTTTAGGTGGATCTTTAGTAGCATCTCCCTTCTTTTTAGGAAGCCATATTGAGTCATTTTCATGACTAATACAGTTCTGGTGTCCAAATCCTTTTACTCTCTGAGACTCCAATCAATGGGCACCATGTGTTGCATTTGTATATTGTTGGCATAGATAGGAAAAACATTCTCATCATCTTCTACTCCTCTAACATCCCAACCTAGATTAAAAGTGATGATTTTCCTTAAGGTCATCTTCATCCAATTTCTCCTTACCTCATAGTCATCAACACAATCAACCCAATAATCCTCCAAGTGTGGCATAAGATGAAAGCCTGGGCTGAGATGAAGGCTATTTTTCACAAAATTCTTACTATAAAAATGAAATCTCCTCTCATACATGGAGACATTATATCTAACAATATCCCTTTCGATATTTAGGGCATTAGATTGAGATTTACATTTGTAAAACTCCATACCAATGGGAAAGGGAATCCCTTCTTTCTTCTTTTTTGCACACCTCTCATTGACTTCTGTAATCTACCTATATTTTTTTATTAAAATGAATTTTTCTTCTACGTACTTAGGCAATTTGTGAGGCAACCTGTCATATCCTCCAACTCTTAAGCATGTGAACCTTTGAAACTGAATAAATAGACTACCATACTTATTGACCAACTAGAAATCTTTTGAAGAAATCCTCTATCCTAGGTCACCTCATAATTCTTGACCAACCTCATAGTGAACACATCATTCACTCTCCTAAAATTTATATAGCTCTTCTCAAGTTGCAAGTCGAGATAATAATCATAAATTTGGATTTGATCATCATATTCCTCGATGGGATTCAATCCAGGTCAAGGTCTCTTACATGCTAATGCATAGAAAAGGTATGAGGATATGTAGAAATATTTAGTGGCACTAAAATTAACCATCATTTCATGTAACCTATTATTGATTAAATTTTCCCAATCTAGATATTGCATTCTAGTATAGATAATTTGGACAAAGAAATACATCCATTCTTTAAAATATTGGGTGTTAACACTTCCTCTCAGCCTATGCAAAAGAGCAATGATATCCAAAATTTCATCTCAAAAGTGTGATCTATGTAGGTTCTTGGGTAATACACAATTTTTTGGAGTAGCAAACCAATCCTTAGCAATAACATTTCTGAAATAGCCTTTCTTCTCAGAGAATCAATACTATGACAATGTAAAATTAAAATATACAAATTCCTCCCTTTCAAGAAACCAAAACAACCACTAATGGTAGCTCTGTCAAGGGTTATCAATAAATTTTTGTCATTGGTTCTAATTTCCTTAGTTTCAGGATTATGGTGATTTCTACATTCCAAAACTAGGTATGTACTTACATGGCTATAGGGAAAGTGACTACTTCCAATAAACCGCTCTCCACCAACCTTTGAGTAATAGGGAATTTATCCAGTTTGTTTATTATCTCCCATAATTCTCCCAAATTAACATGACCCAACCTTGTGTCACCTATTTTTGGTAATGTGATTTCTAAACCAAATAAATGCTCATACCCAAGATATTTGCATTTCATTGTCGCTCAAATCCAAACTACCAAATTCTAGAATTTTTTTTCCAATGTTTTCTCCCTAGAAATATTGACTTTTCTTCAAGAAAATTATTTAAGTATAGGTAAAATTTAATAGTTTGAATAATTCTCAAGAGTGTCGCTTACTCATCTTATGATTTGCAAGCAATTCCATTTGGATTCCCTTTTGCAGTTCTCTCGTCGTAACCTTGCTTCTTAGTGCTCTGCAATCCTCAATTTTCTTCACAAATGTGGAAAGTAACTATAATTTAGAGAAACTTAATCCTCATGTAATTAGGCATTTATTTTTCCTTACTCAACTTTGACAACATTTAATCACCGGTAGGTTGCCCACTTGGCACTAATTTAGAGCTTTATGTTGTACTAAAGAGAGTCAGGTTTTTAAAAGGCTTTTGAAACCATGTTAGAGTTCGACAAAGGTTTTGAAACCTCAATCAATCAACTTATGCTTTAAGCATTACTTTTTTCCCCTTCTTGACCCATTTTATTGGATGAGGAACAACCTTAAGTTATAAATTGAGTTTTGTTAGAGTTGCGGGAACCATGTCAGGACTTGATGCAATTATTACAATTTAGATTGATGTTGATGAAGACTTAAAGAACCCATTTTCTCCCTCGATCAAAAAAATCAAGGTTTTTATTTTAATGTCAAAGCCCGACATGGTTATGAAACCCTCATCGACTCCCGATGATAGTTGTAAAACTAAGGTGAGATCTTAGTTACTTTATTTTTAAGCTTCTTTTACTTCCAAGAAAAGCATCCTAAAAAAGACAATAGGTTTCAAAAACCATTGCAGTTTCCAAAAGGGTTATGAAAATTTTATGAAAGGTTGACCCTTTTAAACTTGACTTCTAATGACTGGAGAAAGACATCCTATCAAATAACTTAGTTGAGAAATACAAAAGTTGCAGGTACCCTGTTTGGTGTCAGTGAGGTTTTGGAAACCCTGCTGGTACCCGATGGGAATCATTTTTAGTGAATTGGTTAAGTATGGAGACTTTCAAGCATGACCAACTTTGAATAATTTAGAAAATGAGATACTCATACTTAACCAAAAACCTGAAAAATGATGTGAACTATGATGAGAAAAAATTAAGGCAACATTATTGAATGAAAAAGACAAATGCGAGGGGGTATGAATCAGTTGTATCAATTAAAACATCAAAATCCCTCAACAAAAATCAGATCCACAAGCATTCATTAAACCCTTATTTTGTCAAAGTGATTAATCATGAAATGTAGATAACAAAAACTGAAACAACAACACCATACACAAGAGAACACCATATTTACGTGGAAAACCCATTGAGGAAAAAAAATGGTGAGGATTAGCTCACAATATAACTAATTTCAAAACCGATACAAGGGATCACTACCAAAATAGGAAAAACTATCCAAAAAGTCTCATAGCCATGGCTCATTGCCATAGAAAGAAACAAAGAAGATAGCATAAAAATGTTATAGAGAACAACTTATCAATGCAATAGAGAATCCACAACAATGGCTCCAACATTTTCACAGTCTTGTTTGAATGATTGTGGATACCTTCAACTCACTGCATTTAGAAGTCCAACACTTTGAATTTTTCACTACTCTTCTCAAACTTGCACTCTACTCTTTGGAAATTTGCATCACTTGCATCACACACATTTATTCTTTCTATCTTTACAACCTTCAATATCTTGACTCATACTTATATTGTCCTCAACCTTGAAAACTTTCTCCAAGGTCGAAAACACATCTTTTATACTTATAATTTTAAATTAGGTCAGCACTAAACATTCACACGGTGGATAGGAATGAAAGTGGACCAAAACAAAACTTAACTAGAACCCAAAATAAATCTCACACATCATGATATGCCTTCATTAACACTTGAACATCTTCAAATATAATATAAACACCAGGTTAGTGGTTACTTGTGAAAAAACATTAAACTTTGAATTACACACTTCCTTAAATCAATCCAAAACTTTTAGACAACAAACTTCACCTGAACGTGATCCAAGAACATCCTGAAAACCAACAAACTCCTTCACAAAAATATCACCTAAAGATTATAATCATACTATTTATCAAGACAACACTGCCAGACATTGCAACACTTTGTAACTCAAAAGACCTTGTTCTGATACACCTAACCATGAACCCTCTTAACACAAGCAAGAGAACATCACCAACTCTCCTCCAGAATTGCAAGACCTAAGAAACAATTGTAGAGAAATGTGGAGCAAATACATTTCTCCTAGACACCACTGCAAAACTAGTTCACACACTGGTGAGCACAACTTCCTCTAACCAACGATCTAGAAGACAAAATTCAAGATATAGAAACTTTGAACATCTCTAACCAACATATCCAAACCACTAAGGTAGATCTTCACCCTAGCATAAATACAAAGCAAAACTAGAACACCAAAAAACCTCTACAATGACCTGTTTCCTTATTTTATCAATTTTCTCAATATCCTCATCTGAACTAACAATATCTTCTCAACCACTGCACTACTATCATCAATGAAAACACCTTCATATTTGAAACAATCTACCCCTTTGTCATTGATGGAAACACAAGGTGTGAAAAACCATCAAAGACTCAATAGCTCTGATCAACATGCTTATTTCCTTTCCTCTTTTCCCCCCCTTTCACAACTATCTCATTACTTTATCTTTTTCATGATTTACTTTCACTTTCTATCCCCTTGTGTAGATAGAACCTTTTTTCACATGATTCTTTCTCCCCCCCTTTGAAATCAATGGAAAAGGATAAAGTGTTTTGTATTGTTCTTTCCCTTTGACAATGAACCAAGATAATTGCTCTGAATACTCCCCCTTAGGAGTACACCCAACTAAATCATCAATTCTGCATAATGACAACACATGACGCTACCTGCTCCCCCTGAGAGGTAGCCACAAACATTAGTCCAAAAATGAGATGATTCCATAGATCCAATGGACTGATGTATCGCCATATGCATCTAGTTTAAGGAAGGAGGGGCAATAACCCCCAAATTCTCTCGAAGATACTCAAAAGTATCCTTAGGAAGAGATTTAGTGAATATTTCAACAATCTAATCCTTTGCAGGTACATATTAAAGCTTTACCTCATTCTCCAAAACTTTATCTCTCAAAAAGTGATACCTGATTTGATATATGCTTTGTCCTTGAATGCATCATTGGATTCTTTGAAATGTTAATTGCACTTGTATTATCATAAAAGATAGATATAGGCTCATCATAATCTACTTTGATATCCTTCAATGTTTGTTTCATCCATAATACTTGTGTACAACAAGATGCTTCTACATTATACTCAACTTCTATAGTAGATAAGGAAAATTAATCTTGCTTCTTACTTAGCCATGACACCAATCTACATCCAAGAAATAATGCACCATCACTTATTCTTTTCCTGTCATCAACATAACTAGCCCAATTTGCATATGTATATGCACTTAATGTGAAATCAGTATCCTTAGGATACCATAAGCCATAATCTAGAGTTCCTTTTAAATATATGAATATCCTCTTCATTGCTGCAACATGTGTCTCTTTAGGATCTTCTTGAAATCTAGCCACAAGACAAACTACATGCACGATATCCAGTTTAGTAGCAGTTAAGTATAGCATTCCATCAATCATAGATCCATATTTTCTCTGATCAACCTTAGGTGATTCATCATCCTTGCTCAATTAGCAACCAATCACCATAGGAGTGCATATTGGTTTAGATTCATCCATTCCAAACTTCTTCAATACCTCTTTGACATACTTTGACTATGAAATGAATATACCTTTATTTTTTTGTTTGATCTATAGCCCAAGGAAGAAACTCATCTCCCTAAAAATTGACATTTCAAACTCTTTCTGCATTTCCTCTGCAAAATTTTTACACATAGCTTCATTGCCTCCAAAGATAATGTCATCCACATACACAACCACTATCAAGATTTTTTCCTCAATTTTGAAGTAAAGATTACTATTTACAGTGCCTTTACTAAATCCTTGTTGTATCAAGTATATATCAAATCTTGCATACCAAGCTCTAGGAGCTTGCTTCAATCCATATAATGTCTTTTTTAATTTGCAAACCATATCTGATTGATCTGACAACTGAAATCCTTTCAGTTGTTCCATGCAACCTTCTTCTTCCAATTCACCATTAAGAAAAGTAGACTTCACATCCATTTGATAAACTTTAAAGCCCTTATATGCTAAAAATGCCAAAAAAATTCTGATAGCTTCCATCCTAGCCATTGAGGAAAATTTCTCCTCAAAGTCTATCCCTTCCACTTGTGAGTAACCCTTACACACAATCCTTGCTTTTTTTCTTACCACTTATCCATTCTCATTCAGTTTGTTTTTAAATACCCACTTAGTTCCAATTGTGTTCTTTTTTGCCAGTCTAGGAACCAGTTCCCAAGTCTAATTTTTCTCAATCTACATAAGTTCTTCCATTGCCTTCATCCAATGTTCATCTTTGCATGCCTCACTCACTATTTTAGATTCAACTTCAGAAAGTAAACATATATTTACCTCATCTTTAGCAACTTTGCTTCTTGTTGGTACTCCTTTCCTCTTGTCTCCAATGATTTGTTCTTCAGAATGATTCTTTTGCACATACTTAGGGGTCTTAGGGGCCTTCTCTGGAGCTTCTTCCTCTTCATTTTGTACTTATTTTTCATTAACTTTTTATTCTTCTTCTCCACAAGCAGGTTCATCTGACACATATCCATCTATAGAAATTGATTTCTTCACATCTTCATCAACCTTAACATTTGCACTTTCCACAATATTTCTTATCCTTTTATTGTAACATCTATAATATTTTCTTTTACTAGAATATCCAAGGAAGATACCTTCATCAGACCTTGAACCAAACTTTCCTAAGTTTTTTTCATCTCTTTTGATATAACATTTTCTTCCAAATACTCTAAAGTACTTGATAGTAGGAATCCTTCCATACCACAACTCATAGGGAGTCTTTGTGCTATTAGTTTTTTCTTGAACTTTGTTAAGTATGTAAAAAATAGTATGAATTGCTTCTCTCCAGTAGACTTTTGGTAGGTTAGCTTCTTGCATCATAGTCCTAGCAGCTTCTTGAACAGTCTAGCTTTTCCTTTCAACCACTCCATTTTTCTGAGGAGTTCTAGGGGAAGAAAAGTGCCTCTTTATTCTGTGAACTTCACAAAAAATTTTAAACTTATTGGAGGTGAATTCTCCACCTCTGTTAGAACTCAAACATTTGATTTTCAAATCCGTTTCATTCTCAACCATAGCTTTAAATTCTTTGAATCTATCTAGTGCATCATATTTCTCTCTAAGAAAAGTAACCCATGCCATTCTAGAGTAATCATCAATCAAAAGCATGAAATACCTGTCACCTTGAATATTTCTCACCCTTGTAGGACCATAAAGATCTGTATGTATTAATTCCAGTAGTTTGGTAGCAAATTGTTCCTTTCCTTTGAAATTACTCCTTATTTTCTTTCCAAATTAACAATTTTTGCAAACAACATTGATAGGCTTTGTGATTCTTGGTAGGTCTCTCACTGCATGAAATAAATTAATTCTGACCAAATTATCAAAGTTCATGTGACACATCCTCCAATGCTATAACCAACTGTCATTAATCTGAGACATAAATCAATGACCATCAACACCCTTGAGTAGATAGATTTTTCCATCTGTCTTCTTAACAAGAAAAATCACAGTTCAGGACCCTTTTTTGATCTCACATATTTCATCTTTAAACACAATATTATATCCTTTGCCACACATTTTCCCAATAATCAAAATATTATGCCTTAAACCTTTAACATAGTAAACATCTTCAGTATTATGCTTGTCATCAAAATTGATTGAACCTATTCCACAAATCTTAGCTCCTGAATCATCTCCAAATTTAACTAATCCTCCATCATACTTTTCAAGTTTAAAAAACTTAATTTTGTCTTTGGTCATGTGATTAGAGCAGCCACTATCAACAACCCAGTAGTTCTTATCTTGTTTAACATGAAAAGTAGATACCAAAGCACCTTCAACCTTATCCTTCTCCGAAACACTTTCCTTCACACAACTTTCAGAGTTAGCAGAAGTAGATTCATATTTTATAGCCAAGAACAAGCATTCATTATCATCTCCATAATCAAATTCATCATCAGAAATGCCAACATATTCTCTAACATAGTAACTTATCTTAATCATATTTCCTTTGTTCTCCTTACTTTTATTGTTTACAACTCCATTTGAATATCTTGAAGCATAATGACCTATATTTCCACAGCTAAAAAGTTTAATAGGTAGTTTACCTTTGTACTTATCAGAGCCCTTTTTCATTGTTCTTATAAAGTTAGCTTCCACATCATCAAGATCTTCTCCATCTAAATCTTCAATCTTTTTTGATTTTCTAGCTTTAAAAGTTTTCTCCACTTTTTTTCCATTTCTTAAGCTAGGTTTTCACATTTCAAATGAAGTTAGTGTACTAATCAATTGATCTCTAGAATAAGTATTAAAATTTGCAACTTCCTCAATAGAAAATACCTTTACATTGTAAGAATCAGGATGATATATGAGAATTTTCTTTACCACCCTAGGTTCTTTAACTTGTGCACCAAGACCTCTCATAGCACTTACCGGCTCATCAACTCTCCGCATGTAGGTTGTAATTGTTTCATCTTCAAACATTCACAAGGTCTCAAATTGTGCCTTCATATTCTACAACTTTTCTTGTTTGACCTTATCATCTCCTTTATAAATTCTCTCAAGCTTATCCCAAACTTCTTTGGCAATCTTGAGATTCATAACTTTTACCAATTCAAAATTTGAAAGACTCAGTGATTTTTTTAGTGGCTAATATTCACCAATTTTATAATAGTTGAAATTTGGGAATCCAAAATTGGCTAATAGTTTGAGCTATAACATGACTTGAATTGCCACATTTTTACAAAATTTTATTATAGTCTTATTTAAATAGCCAAAGAATTATTTTATTAAAAAAATTAACTCAAAAATTCACCACAATATTCGATACATGATTATATTAGATTCGCCTAAATTTTATAGATTATAGTAGAAATCTATATTGATTCACCAATAGTATATTACAATTATTAGTTGCTTTAGGGCCATATTTCTAATCTTTAGTTTCCACCATTGATTTAAAATATAATCTAATGGCCCTTGTTGTATTCCATGAGGTAAAATGTACCTGCAATCTGTAATGCTCATGAGGCCCACAATTTTGGGTCTCATGAGCATTATAGATCTATAAGGAAAATTAGATGCGGAAACAATTCTCCTAACGTCAATACCTCAGGAAAGAATGCAGATGTACTTTTAAATTTTACAATTATAGTTAAGTTAAGACGCACTAAGAAACAGATTACAGAAACAGAGTTTTGACAATCACATAAGAACACCATATATACGTGGGAAAACCCTTATGGGAGAAAAACCCACCACACCAAGAGAAATCACTTTGTATTACAATAACATAAATTACATACAAATTCCAAACTTATCTTTTTGGTGTCATTATACAACAACATTCACCATTTACAAAAATTGCACAGGAACCTTCACAATTATAGTCCACAAAATATAATTCTTCCATTGCTTCAATCACGCAACAATCTATTGAACCAACCAATCGATCACCATCAACAATCTCAAAATATATCCATGTCGAACTCTGTCTATAGAACTTCCTCACAGAACTGTCACAATTGACTGTTTTCCAACTTTTCCCATTTGGCTCCTCCTATTCATCCACGAGATGCCACATCAGATAGTCTTACTCGGTCAACATAATTCGCACTGTATTGGCATCTCGGTGAGACACTAACAGTGTCTCGCCGATGCCGCATATCCTTCATACCGATGTCGCCAAGAGTCTTTGTTATCACTAAGATGTTCTATCGAGCTTCATGAGTTACACTGAGTCACCAAGCAGTCGCCCATACCTATCACATTCGCCAGGAGATCATAGCGAGTCACTCAAGGCTATACCGAAGTCCCCAAACATACCGAGTGCCAAGTAGAAGTCGGCAAGACTCACATCTTTCGCCGAGAGTTCATACCGAGACATAAAGGTTACCCCGAAGTGTTCATCTGTTGCCAAGACATTGCCCTTCGCAAAGACTTTACTCCGAGATCTCTAAGCTATCCCGAAGACTCTTCGTCATCATAAAGACTCACCAAAGCGCTGGGAATTCTTATTGAAACCACCGTGTTACACTGATGACCCCTGAGTGTATCCTTGTCGGCAAGACTTTCAACTATCGCTAAGATCTCATACCAGAATCATTAAGTTACACCGACACCACCACTCGTCGCTAGGAGTCACTCCGATGAATGTTTGGAAGTGTCCTTGTTGGCATGACCTTCTCAGTTCGCTGGGACTTCTCACCGAGCCATATGTTACGGTGAAGACACCAACAGTATTCCTGTCGGTGAGACATTAGCTTTCGCTGAGACTCTTCACCAAGCCGCCATGTTACACCGAAGATCATGGTCGCCAAGAGTCTCCTCGATACACGATTGAATGGCCTTTCGGCCAGAGGTCTCCCGAGCGCTAAGAGATCATAGCAAAAACACTATGTCACAACGATAGACCAAAGTGAACCTTTCGGCAAGACAGAAGCTAGGTCACAGCGACCTGTTCAAAACAGAATGAATCAAACTACTAGTCGGCCAGACAATGAAGATGTCACACCGACTTGGCTCTAATGGAGGTTTCAGCCTGTATTGCTTGAGGCACATATTTCCAACAAGATCATGGTTGCATTTTACCTTGTAGAGTACAATGAGGGTTGCTAGATCAATGATCCAAAATAAATTTTGGGCCCCATGAGAATTACATAGCATGAGTACATTTTACCTTACAAAATATAATGAGGGTCATTATATTATATTTTAAAACAATGGTGGTCCAAGTAAATATTATTGTCTACCCTTAAAATCCATTGATAATTTCCACCCTTGGGCCCCTACTTTTTCATGAGAATTATTTTTAGATTGGATGGATTCGCCATCATAATAAATTAATTTTTAAAATTCGCCAAAATTTTCTCCAAAATTTTAGTGATGTAGAAAAAATCGCCAATAAAATTAATATTTTTTTCAAAAAATAAAAGATTCGCCAATAGAAATTATTATTTTTTCTTAAAAAAATGAAAGATTTTCCAAGATTTTATATCTTTTTTGAGGGGGGTTTCTTAGAGTTATCATTGGTCAAAGACTATTCATAATGATAAATCTTGCCTTACCATTTATTTCATGTGCCTTGATTTCATCACTTGTGCTTAGACCATTTGATGGTGTAGTATATGGATTCTTTATTTCCTTTTCAATCTTGTACCCATGAGATGCCGTATATCCTTCCATATTTGTCTTCCAAAATGCATAGTTTGTGCCATCAAATCTAGGGAAATCTAACTTTGCCATCTTAGATCTACCTCAAGTGGTTAAGCTCTTCTCCAAGGAACCTTGCTCTAATACCAATTTTTGAATGAACAATACAAATAAGAGGGGGTGTGAATCAGTTATATCAATCAAAATATCAAAATCCCTCAACAATAATTAGATCCACAAGCATTCATTAAACCCTTATTCTAGTGTTAAAGTGATTAATCATGAAATGCATATAAAAGAAACAAAAATAACAACACCATACACAAGAGAACACCAAATTTATGTGGAAAACCCAATGAAGGAAAAACCATGGTGAAGATTAGGTCATAATATAAGTAATTACAAAATTGGTACAAGGGCTCACTTCTAGAATAGGACACATTGTCCAGAAATGGTCGCAACTAGGGCTCACTTCCGTAGAAAGAAACAAATAAGATGGAAGAGAAATGTTACAAAGAGAACAAATTCTCAAAATAACATAGAATCCACCACAATGACTCCAACACTTTCACAATCTCATTTGAATGATTGTAGACACCTTCAAATCACTGCATTTAGAAGTCCAACACTTTGAAGTTCTCATTGCTTTGCTCAAACTCACACTCTACTCTTTGTAAATTCACATCACTTGCATCACACACATCTATTCTTTCTATCTTGACAACCTTCAAAATATCAACTCATACTTATACTATCCTCAACCTTGAAAACTTTCTCCAAGGTTAGAAATGCATCTTTTATACTTACAATTTCAAATTAGGTCAGGACTAAACATTCCTGTGGTGGATAGGAACGAAAGTGGACCAAAAAAACACTTAATTGGGACCCAAAATAAATCTCACATGTTGTGCTACGCCTTCATTAACACTTGAACATCTTCGAATGTAGTGCAAACACTAGGTTGGTCGTTACCCATGAAAACACATTAAAATTTGAATTACACGCTTCCTTAAGTCAATCCAAAACTTTCAAACAACAAACTTCACCTGAACACAATTCAAGAACATCCTGAAAACCAACAAAATCCTTCGCTGTGTTGCCAAAAAGTGTATACTTTGCTTGATATGGGAATAATTGATGATAAATTGGACTTAATGAGGCCTTGATTTGGTGTTGTGAGGTGTCTATACATCCACACTAGGTCTTGGTCCCTTGCAAATTGAATAAATGCATTTATTGATGTCTTGTAAAGGTGTTGTAAGGTGTTGTAACACATCTTCACACTTTTCTAGGACCATAATGCTATAATTCACCTAAATAACCTTCCCAAGACCTATTTCAAAGTGTTGTAAAGTCTTGTAACAAAATTTCACACTCTCCTAGGCTTTTCATCAATATTTACACCTTTCTTATGCTTTAGATGGCCCCTTTATGCACTTACAGGCCTTAATTAAATGTCTTGTTGAAGAAGAATCCGATAAACGACATTTAATATATCTTAATCTCTGAAATCCACTCAAAATTGCTTAGGTGGACTAAGTCGCCACCTTGGGTGACTTAGTTCCATGTGGCACAAAAATAAAAATTAATGTAATTTTCTTTCGGGTTTTTATTCCTTAAGACCTAAGGTCAGCCTGTGATGAGGTATTTTTAGGAATTTAGGAATAATTGTGTATAAATAAGGGTTTTTACCCTCATTTTTCAATCTCATAACTCATATTAATTCATAATTCATCATCATTCATCACTCATCATGTTCTCAAGTAAAGCAAGCTAGGGTTTCATCATTGCAAGTCATCAAGATAGCTTCCAAGGACATTCAAGGGCAGATTATTTATGTTTTGCTGAAAAAATTCAAGATCAAACATCATGGAAAGGTACTAACTCCATTGTTGCATGCTTCATTATATTCTTTCTTCATTTGGTTTAATTAGCTAAAAAGGGGTTTGACCAAGGCAAACCCCCATGCCCTAACATTCAACATTCCTTCTTCTCTTCTTGTGTGTTTGCATATTTAGGCACTTTGAGGGTTTGGAGATCATTCAAGATTTGTTTGAAGACTTGTTGAAGACATCTCTTTGTTTTCCAAGCTAAAATATCAACTAAAAGTCACCTTCAAGTCCGAGAATCAAAGTTTCAGAAGCGAACACCTGTAGGAAACAAAAGTGCAGACCTAGGGTATTCGTTTCCACTTCCAAATTTTTAGAGATTTAGAAGTGGAATAAGCTGCCACCTTGGATGAATTAGTCCCTCTAGACCTTATTTTCAATTATTTCTATAGATCTAGATACCCATTTGGCTAAAATAGGTTTTTGGGCAGTTTCCCTAAATTTGGACTAAAACGCCCCACTTGGTGACTTAGTCCCACTAGGTTTAAAAATTAGAATTTCTAGAATCTCAGAGGCTTTTGCAATCTCCAGTAAACTCCTCTTCAGTTTCCAAGTGCATGGCTTCTGTCTTGCACTTCTGTTTTATCATCTATTGCATTTGTTTTATCTCTTTGCATATCACAATGTGTTTTCCAGCACTTCATATTTCTTAGTTTTAACATCATTAGTTCAATTCATTTTCAGATCAAAGCACTAGAGCATCTTAATTAGACATAATATATTTCATTTACATATACTTTGAGTGTAAACCCTTGTATTTTGGACCCCATCCAATTCCCTTTCTCCTTTTAGGTGAAAAACCCTAGGAGGAGCAAAGCATTGTGAGGGAAATCCAAAATCATCATTTACATTCGCAACAAATCTCACATAAAAAAATTATAATCATACAGTTTATCTAGACAACACTGCCAGAAACTACAACACTCTGTAACTCAGAAGACCTTCTTTTGATACACCTAACCACGAATCCTCTTAACACAATTAAGAGAACATCATCAACTCTCCTCCAAAATCATAAGACCTAAGAAATAGTTGTGGAGAAATGTGGAGCAAATACATTTCTCCCAAACACCATTGCAAAACTAGTTCACACATTGGTGAACACAACTTCTTTTGACCAACGATCTAGAAGCCAAAATTCTGGATATAGAAACTTTGAACATCTCTAACCAACATATCCAAACCACTAAGATAGATCTTCACCCTAGAAGAAATGCGAAGCAAAACTAGAACACCTTTGCAATGCCCTATTTCCTTATTTTATCAATTTTCTCAATATCCTCGACATTTGAACTAATAATATCTTCTCAACCGCTGCACTACTATAATCAATGACAACACCAACTTGTTGACATCAATGACAACACCTTCATACTTGCAACAAACATATAGAAAAATTTCTCACAATTTTAAATGTTAAATTCATTTTGTGGGCCATGCATTGAATGACAATCATGTATGGTGAAGAATTATTTTGTAGGTTTATTTAAAGATCGTCCCTATAAACTTGCAGTACTAAAGCTCCATCAACCCTTACACACCAATTTTTTGGCAATTGTGTAGTCATCTGAACCTCTAATTTCATTCAAATATCTATTAATGAGTCAAAATTGATTTTGTGATGTTGCATTCTCCTTCTTTTTATGAACAAAGAGTAGATAATGTTGGTGAACATGTTTTCTTATAGTATACACATGCATAGATACCCAAGAAGTATTACCTACCATAGCAACTTCATCTAAATATAATGCAATAAAGGTTGTCTCTTATTTTTTCCTACAATTTTTTTTCCACCTCAACAAGAAAAATTTCCCATTTGTATCCACTTTTTATTGACCAAATGTGTGTTCGGAAAGTTAGGAACACCTATAAAAGATAATAAACTATTATATTCTCGGTAGTTTCTATATGATTCCCTCTAATAAAAATATGAAAAAAAACACGCAATTGAACATTTTTTTCCATTTGTGCTTCTCCCATCATCTTTCCAAATTGAGCCTCAACTGAACCTCCACATGCAAGAAGATTCACCTTTATTTCCATATGTGCATCATATTCAAGTGCATGCTTAATATGAAGACATCATTCCCTTGTTTTCCATCTTAACACCATTTTTTCCTTTCCATGAATGATTTGTTTTTCATAAAATTTACAAATATATTTTTTCTATAGAGTCAAGTTTTAGCTAAAACTTCTTGCCCCTACAATATTTATAACTAAAAGTCTTATAGTTGCATTCTATTGGAGGTTCATCTTTGTCTGAATTTTCTATTGGCACAATCAATGGATACTATAAAACCTAATCAATCTAAAAAAATATTGTCATATCTCATTGATGGTGTATTTTTTTGTGCATTTTTCCCCTTTTGTACAAAATCTACATCTTCATTATCACTTGTTTAGGTTTATTTATTCATATTATCATTTTGGATGTCTTTGGTATCCCTTGGAACATCATCTACAATATTGTCATTAGAGTCAATTAACTCATTTCAATATTCTTGTGAGGTATTTCCTTATTTTTTAATATATGGTACAAGTGTTGATGTTGTAGCTCCATCTAATGGACCACAAACATTTCCAAAGTATCACATTATGTTTTTATATTTTGATGAACTCCCTTCACCACTTTCAAAAAACTTGTTCCTACTCGACATATCTCATAAATTAAAACTTGCAAAAATGTCTTTTGGTTTAAGAAGGAATCATAAATATAGATCCATGGGCCCTATATGTCTCCCTACTTAATATAATCTATAAGAATGAATTAAAAATGGAAAAGAGATAAATAATATTATAGCACTATAAAGAAAGGATCACTTACCTTTAGGTTTTCACTGACTCACTAATGCATGTACTTGTAACCTACCTATGAACTAAATAAAGATCTCAGAGTTGAACAAAATGTGTAAAATATTAATCAAAGTTTTGATTGTATTTATATCAATTAATATTTGGTGAATTTAATAAGATTTTTAAATGGTATAGTAATATTTTGGTGAATCTTGTATGATTATAAAATGGTGCATATAAGTTTTGAGTGAATCATACCTAGATAAAACATATATGTTGTAATTTTAAGATGATTATGGCCCTATGATTAGCATGGATTTATAATGGTATTGGTGAAATGGGTCCTCATACACATTGAAATTTTAATTTTATTGGAAAATATGTGATTAAATTAAATACATGTCTTCAAAATTCTAGGTGAATCACCGTTAGAAACACATAGTTTACTATGGAAAAAATATTAGGTATAAGTTCCTTATAAAATAAATTGATGGAAAATTGAAATGCAATTGATTGATAATTCATAAAATCTAGGCTACTTGACCCCCTGATAGTTGCAATATATTCACCAATTAGCAAAGATTCACCTCTGAATTTTTTTTGGTGGGGCCCACACTATTTCAAAGGGATGCAACATAGGAAATAATACTAAATTGAGGAAAAATACAAAAAAAATCTTGGACAAAGGGTTTGGTAGGTTGATGATACTTTGAGGATTCGAGATGTAACTTAAGATGCTTGTAGCAACCCAACAAGTCATTGATTAAAAATAAAAGACATAGTGATACCATAAAGTGACTAGGGAAATAAGGGTTTTATGTTTTAAACAAACCCTACATGATGGAACCTCTAAAACCCTAAGGATTGAAGATTTCAAAAATTTGGAACACTCTAACACATCACATGCATCATCATTCTCTTACATTAACAAATAAAATCATTACTCACCATACATCATTGCATTGTCATCATATATGCATGATATAAAAACCATTCAACATGTGCATACACATCAACATATAAATATTAAATATCATAACCATCATAAAATAACATAAATCACATCCAAGAAACAATATCAATGGGTGGGAGAGGGAGCAGAGGAGTGAGTTTGAAATATTTTGGAGAAGAGGGAGACAAGGAGGGTGATTTAGATGATTAAGATGAGGTTGTTGAGATTCATGTGCTAGATCTTCAGCCCTTTGGTAAGGGCCACTTTATGGAGGTGTTTGGGTTCCAGTTGTAGTTCTGGAGCAGAGGTGGTGATTATTCCATCTTTGAAGGGGTTGATCAATTTGGAGAGGAAGTAGCTTTAGGGGTTTTTGTCTTACATACTTTTTCCCCTTCGCTGGAGTTGTCTTTTGCTTCATGGAATTTTTGGTCTACGTGGTGTGTGGTGGGGCTGCCTTGTATTTGGGGAAAGGTACTTTGACATGGTTGTGGCCTTTCTTTCAACCAAGTATGTTTTGAAGATGTCATTCATTCTCTTGAATGGAGTGCTTAGTGCATCCAATTTTATGTGGAGTTGGGCTCTATAGAGCCCTAAGTTTTTGGTGTTTTGGTTTTTTTCTATTCTAGAAACATTGGGAAACAATGATAGTATGGTGTAGTTAGTCCATTGTCTACTGATATGGCTCATGGAGGTTGTTGTTTGGTTGTTGGGATATTTTCTTGTGAGGCATTCTTTGGCCATGCTGGCTATCCCAAAGTCTTTTGGGTTAGGCTTCATTAAGGGATCCTTTTATGCCCTTATTCATGGTTTTTGATTCCAATCAAGGGAGTTCTTCACTGCAAACAACACATTTTCAATCAAATTCAACAACTTTCCAAGTCACAAAATCTCAACTTCTCCTTAACACTTCAAATCTTCACAATTCCTTGTAGTAGTCCAACTTGGGTAAATCGGGTATATCTTTTAGAGAAGGTCCTCTCAAATCAGGACCAATACCTTTTCAAAGACCCATCAAGGAACACAACAACATATCACAAAGCTTCAATAGGTTATTTTGAAATAACTTCCTCAAACCATGGTTCCAACACTGACCTAGACCTCAAATTAGGTCTCTTTTACAAAGAAACATGTCTCAAAACTTCTTACCAACCTCTAAAACCACTTGGGAAGCAATCTACAGGCTACAAAACCAAATAATTCACAACTTTTTTCAGAAACACACTTCCTCAGGTGCCTAAACTAGAAACCCTCCTTTTTAGCACTTTTCCTAGGGTTTTATTGAAAAAAAAACTTACTGGATTGCTCCAGCCCTACAACCACTTCAAACACCTTCTATTATCCCTGCACATATTGAAACTAACAACAAATAGTGCTGCCCCAACCAATTTCATACATTTCCATACTCTAACCTCTCAAATTCACAAAGAAAACTCAATCTTCAATTCTAGGGCATCATGCCCAACGCTTCTTTTGACCTCCCCTTCACAAAACAACCATCTACACACTTTATCCTAATTGAAACTACCCATTCCACTAAGTTACAGTCTTCATAGAAGGTGGAATGGGACAATCTTCATATTTAAAACAACAAAACCCTTAAAACAGGGAACTCACAGGCAGTTTCAGAAAATAGTCTTTATCTTTCACCAAATTCAATATTAAAACCTCAAACCAAAGCAATATTGAAGTTAACACATGCCTTGAAAAATTCCACAAGATTTTAGGACAAAAAGCTACTGTACGAGACTGTACAGGGTTTGCAAACAGTGATTTACCAGGAATTCTGTAGGAAAAGTAGAGTTCTCTCTATTTGTTTTTCTTCAAATCTTCAAAATCAACCTTACATCAATGATTTCCATCCTATTTATGCTTTATACCTCCAAAAATAACTGACACAATGCCTAAAACTGACTTTTGAATGATCTGATTGTTTGTCTCCCAAAAATTTTCCTTTTACAACTTTTTTGCAAGTTTACATCTTTTTGCACAAAATGACAACTTTGCATTATTTTAGCAATATTTGAAAATTAGACCTTATAAACACCTAATGACCACTCAAACATGGCTCATTACAATATAAAATGGTCTTGTGACCTTATTTAAAGACAATGACTCAACACCCTAAAGCCTACTCATCAAAAACTTTGATTGACAAAATTTTCTCAAAGGTACCGCTGCACCAGTTTTTTGTTGTTGGGTTGGTGTTCTTCCTAGTTTTTTTGTTTTAGATGACCCAGGTGCTACTAATCTTAAGGATATTATGGTTCTTGTGGGTGTTGATGGGGCTCCATTAACCCAATTTATTTTTCCTTAAGGGGGCTTCTGCTTCTCTTACTCTAGCTTCTTCACATGATTTTCCCATAGAGGTGCAATATTTGCTTATTAATTTGGAGGTTCTTCCAAATGAGGTTTGGGTTCTTTTTTTGAAGGATTTTGTTCTTGAGGTGAAGAATGTTCTAGTGGGTGTTGATGGGGCTCTATCTACCTTGTTTTTCGGTCACCATATGTGGGATTCTATTGATCTTTTCTTGGCTTCTTTGATTGCTTCTCCTATTGAGGTGGAGATTGTTCTAGTGGGTGAGGTAGGGATTTGGATATTCTTTAGATGGACTCTTCTACTACTTCTCCTATTGAGGTGGAGACTACTCCTATTAATGTGGATATCATGTTTTTTGGAGAAGTTGGGAGTGGCTACAAGGGGTCTTATGTTGCCCTTTTATTAGTTTTTAATCCATTTTATCCTATTGAGGTGGAGATAAGGACGGTGATGTGATATTGGATCTTCATCAAAGGTAGTGATTGATAAGTTTTTATTTAGTTGAAGGCTCTCACTTGTTATTTTTCTTGGCTCAGAAATGTTTTTTTGAGTAGGTTTATTGTATGGTTGTGGCCTTAGTTCTATTTGCAATTGGGTTTAATTTTTATCTTCCTTTAGGATGGTGTTCTTTGGTTATTGGTTGGCTTTGTTCTCTCTCTAGGTAGTGTTTTATGTTTGGTTTTTGTGTCCTATCAAAACCCATTGTTTTGGATCCACTGTGGTATTTTGTACAAGGTTTCAGGGTCCCTTCAAAACCTACTTTTCCCCCTAATAAAAAATATAAATCACATCCCTCACATTATATTACATCAATATACACCATATAAGTGACATAAATAACTATCATATAAATAATGCATCAATACATAATCCCAAAAACAATAAAGCAAAAAAATGAGCACCAATACCCATCACATAACCATAAGCATCTATACATCCATCAAATAAATCATATGCATTATATAAAATCTAATATCATGGTGTAACAATCTCATCAAGACATCATCAAAAATATAAATTGCATTGATCTCTGTATAACATAAATTTTTATGTGTATAATCAATATATACATCAAATGTTTATAAATCATGGTACATAAAAAATGGAACAAATACTATGTATATTTTTCTATCACTATCCCCCACTGACCTTGTATCTAAATTTGGCCCTCTAGGTGGTGGAGGAGGTGGAAACATAGAAATTGATGTTGATTTTTGAGAACTAGTTGATCTGTTGGCCCACAAGGATTTCCTCTCTATGTACAAAGGTGCCATTTACTCCACAAGAACTAAATGCTCATAAAAATACCTATAATATTGAGCCTCTCATACTTCCTACATTATCTCGCTTGATTTCATGGCCATGATTGACACCACTTGACTTGATCCTTGCAGTTCCAATATTTCTTGCACCTAATCTCTCTCTAATATTTTCTCTCAACCTTTACACCTTTGAATATTCTTAATATATATGTATTTGAAAATAATCATGATAATGTTAAAAATCCCACTCAATATTAGCTTGATCCCTCTCCCCTACCACCTATTCTTTCTCTATCTATAGAGAATCCCTCTAATCATCCTAATCATCTATCTCCCTACTTGATTCTACCCTACTAGAGACCCTTACACATCCTAATCATCTATCTCCATAGCCCATCCCAATTCTTGTGCTTAATCCCCTAACTTTTTCGTCATCTCCATCTCATCTAACTAGATGTTCCCTACACAATCCACCCTACCTCCTCTTATGGAACTCTTCTACTATGACCCAAATATAATGTTGTGCCTTCACCTAGCATAAAATAGTCAATATGAATAACTTTTATTGCTACAACTATGCTTTATAATCAATTATCACTATAACATCCACAATCCCCTCCATCACATCATATAGCACCCACAACAAGTTCCTCCAATTCCTATACCAAGAGTCTACCCTCATACCCAATTAGCCCTAGTCTTATGCCACCCATGCAAAAACATTATACTTCCACCAATATATACTATGACATACCAAATAGCTTTCATACTCTTTCAGTCCTATAGTGTTAAATCAAGTAGTGGTGTTGACCAATATTATAACATGGATTTTGAGAAAACTATAAGAAAAACATGCTATTACCCACTCCTTTTAACCCATCCATGGTCCCCACACCATTGCATATACTTCATCCAGGGATTGTCTATGGTAGGCTAGGTCACCCAAATTCCTATATCATAGTCTACCACCATATGCAAACACATAAGGCTTACTCTCAATTATATCTACAAGTTCTCATATATGCCTTAGCACTATTATGTTCTCATAGTCCCAAAATTGCAATAGGGTGACTAAGCCTGTAATTTTCATATCCCTAAAGGTTTCGTAATGGAGGTCTCTATAAAACTATGCCAGAATGCATGATCTCCACACAAATTATTAGCCACACATTAGACTAAGCCACTAGGGAAGAAAAATCTAATCTTTTAAGCAATAATAGACAATTGACAAGGCTCACTAATACTAATGGAAGATCCTTAACCAATCCCACACACACATCCATATCTAGTGGCAACATGTTTTGAGGCAAGTCATTCCTAAAAAATCTCTCTACTTCCTCCACTAGATTAAGGAATTGGTAATATATTAAATATCCATGAATCAAGATCTATAGAATCATCCACACATCCTCCAATATAATAATAATATCTTGTCTGTGTAGGTAGAATGTACTTGTCTCACTATGCCACCTCTCTACTAGCATCATTAGAATCAACCTATGTGCCATAATATATGGCATATAGATGATGTACCATAGGTAAAATTGCTCCATACATCCCTATTCCATCTCATCAAATCGTGCTATCAGCTTCAACACTCAAGATAAACTCTCTTGCTTTATTAATGGCATTTTCTTCTACATATAGTCAAAAACTAGGTCAAGTCCTTCCAAAATATATAGTATTTCATTTTCCTATACATGCACTAATTTATGTATGCATGTTCAAAATCCTAGAGATCCATATGTCTCAACATGAATAAATACACTTCAACACACACGTCTCATCATGAAACATATATGTTTTGAAAAAATTAAATGTATATGCCATTTTACAATGAATGTGCCAATCTTGGAAATGGTCCAAAATTCCCACATATGTTGATTCCCCTATGTACATGTTTATTTTGACACATACAAATAAATTTTCTGCATACAACACAATATCCAATGCCCACAAAAGTGTGATTTTTATAATTTGGCGTGCAATCATTTTTTAGTATTCTACTCCACATTAATTGCTCCTAAATACTTCTAAAACCTAATTTTTTTATATGTACCAATGCTCTCCACTCTATAGGTCATCTATACTTTCTCATTAAATTTTTTAGTGTTGATCCAATGACATATTCTAGTCCATCTTTCCTTAGCTCCTTTTCTTTTCTATGTTCTACGGACTCTAAAGGCTAATGGGAAACATAATTATTTTACTCTCTAGACCTATTTATTCACCCCAAACCCCTATTTATCTCCCACTAATAAAAACTTAACTCTCTTTCACCTCTTTTCACCCCACTTATCAATTTCTCATCGATTTTCATATATGTTTATTTCATTTCTCCTCATTTTTTCTCCTCTATCCTATTTTTTTGTAGTTTCTTCTTTTGAGAGTACTCATGCAAAATTTTCCTAGCTAATCTCTCTAATAACATCATTTTTTCCAAATAGATAGGGCATGCCACTCTTTTCATCCCAAAAGTGCTATATATTTATTTTTTGAAATAACATTTCATTGCTTTTACTAAGTTTCAATGATACCTCAAAGAGGGACAAAATGTGGACACCTAAAATAATCTCTTGATAATTTCACTCTCACCAATTCACTTCACATCATCACCTCTAGATTAATTAAATAAATTATTTTATTGTATTAATTATTCACATTTTTCAAACAATATAAATTAAATAATTTTAATTAATAAATTAGACCTGTCTTCTAACATTAATTGAATACATCAAAACAATTTATTCAATTAATCAATCAATTTTCTAATGTCCAACCTTAAATAAATATATTCAATATTTATTTATTTACATTCATCATTAAAATTCCAAAAATTTAAATAAATTAAATCTATTTATTTAATTCTCCCCTTTTCCCTCACATCATTAGTACACTAAAATAAATTATTTAATCTAGCTAATCAAATTTGCACAAGTTAATGTATGATTAATTAGGGAAAATATTTTCCCAACTTCCTACATTGTACATCTATCTAAAAAGGACTTTGCATGTACATTGATCCATGCTTCCTACTTCTCTAAAAAATCCTCTCCTACAATCTCATCCATCTATTTAATAATAAGATGTTGGCCCTTCACATAAATACAAAAACAAATTTTTTGGTCTTCTAGAAAGGCCCTTTTTATCTTCACCACCCATCCTTTACCAAGAAGATTTGCACCATCCAATTTTCTTGAATCATGGTGCTCCTTTTGTGCACTAATTTCAAGGTGCCACTTGGAGATCTCTCGTGGCTCCTATCATCTTAAGTAATCACATTCATTGATCTCTCTAATTAATTGTATCCCTTGATCCATCATCCCTCAAATCTATTTGAATAACACATTGCATAAGATATTTATATTAACACTCTAAATGGAAGGATATGATATCAAATTAAGCACCAACATCCTATTTCTCTCATAAAAAATCTTGAGCACAACCACACTATTGTGTGTAATAAGAGGCTTTGATGAGAGAATCTTAGGTGCACTATTCTCATAGTCTGAATCAAAGGAAAAAATTAGGCATGGAATAAAGGTTTGAATCTTTTTATTGGTTCCTGCCGCCAAGGCAGGAATACTTATGCATTCGCCCGTAATTCTTTTAACCGGTAGCATCGGCCAATCACATTTCGCCATTTAACATATTACTTATTTTTTTGTATAGTTTGAATTTGGAGAGCTATTTTTTATATTGGAAAATTAGCATTTATCTAATTTCCTATTCGTCTGAGTAGCTTTATAAATCATTTTCGTTTTAAAAATTCGGGAAAATGCGAATGCATAAATTGATTAAATAAATTTAAGCAAAGGCATAGTTTTAAAACTGGCGGCTAGAGGTACGTAATCCATGAATGCAGATTAAATGCACTAAAATATCAGGAAAATGCGAGTGCATAGATTGATTAAATAAATTTAAGCAAAGGCATAGTTTATAAAACTGGCGGGTAGACGTAAGTAATGCATGAATACAAATTAAATGCATTAAATGGCATCAGGCTCAAGGTGAAGGCGCTGGAATGGCTTGGTGGCCACACGTGGCTAGGGTACTTTGGTCATTTAATATAGAGTTAAGCGAGTTGGTATGCATCTCTATTACTTTGCGTGTGTTATTTTTGTGTTCTGTGAGCACGTGTTCCGAGGAAGAGTTTGTAGCGACTGAGCAGGAGATGTTATAGTTGCAGAGTCCAGACCCAGAAACGAGTTACTTGAGGTGATAATTTGTTGATTTTGAGAGTTTCATTACATTAAAGTGCATAATGAAGTTGTATTTCATAGTGCTCTATTGTGTGGCCGAGCAGGGGATTTTGTAGTTGCAGAATTGCGCACTGGACAGCGAGAAACAAATTGCTTGAGGTCAGAAGAGGTAACTTTACATTGTTTTCTTCTATTTGATACGAGAAATGCAAGTAGGGTTTCATAGTGCTTTAAGGCATTCTTATACTTTGATTATAAATTCGTATTTTAAACTACTTTTAGTATTATCTATTCGAATTTCTTGTTGAAATGCGAAGGTTTCATCTGCGTTTGATAGGAATTATGTAGAAACCCTCTTGTTCATTTTACCTCATGCATGTGAGCCCTGCAAAGTTTGTATATTTTTGATTATTGCAAAGCGGTCCCATAAAGAGAGCTTTGGAACCAAAATTATGTCAACGTGTGCGATAATGAGAGCTTCCGAACAATGAGTCAACAGTGTGTTGCTTTGAGCTTTTCCGTTGTCATCAAAGCATAAAGGATAGAGGGATTTTGTTAAAAGTCATGGTTATTGTCCTCGTAGGCATAAATGAAAACAATGGGAGCATACAGAAAATAGGTGAACTCTTTGACAAAACTCGTCAAAGAAAAACTATTATATATGATTATTTGTTTATCTATTCATTCATTTGTAGAACAAAAAATGGGAAACAAACCCTCTTGTCCATTTTACTTCATGCATGTGAGCCCTGGAAAGTTTGTATATTTTTAATTACTAGAAAGCGGTCCCATAAAGAGAGCTTTGGAACCAAAATAATGTCAACGTGTGCGATAATGAGAGCTTTTGAACAATGAGTCGACAGTGTGTTGCTTTGAGCTTTTCCGTTGTCATCAAAGCATAAAGGATAGAGGGGTTTTGTTAAAAGTCATGGTTATTGTCCTCGTAGGCATAAATGCAAACAATAGGAGAATACAGAAAATAGGTGAACTGTTTGACAAAATTCGTCAAAGAAAAACTATTATATATGATTATTTGTTTATATATTCATTCATTTCTAGAACAAAAAATGGGAAACTGATACAACAGTAGGTAGTTATAACCCCCAAAAAGAATCAAACCTGGAACAAGAGCAACATCCAAAAAATTGCGCTTTAAAGTACCTAATGCACTAGAGAATTTACCATAGCAGGATACCAATTTTGATTTGCACAGAGATAGACAAAAGAATGCAGTAGAAACCTATTTTGTGCCAGTAAGCATTTAAATTCTGTCAGATGTCGTGGTTATTGTTCTCATAGGCAGACATGTAAAATACGAAAGCATTTATAGGGCAAGTGAACTATTTTACAAAACTCCTCAAGAAAATGTGCTTCCGGGGAATGCAACGAGTATTAAATCTAGACACCTTGATATTCACATGTTAACTTTGGCATTTTTATCGAGTTGGTAGCTCTCATTTACTCTTCTTTCATCTGATATCTAATTAATTAGGTGGCTGTTAATAAGTCTTTAAATACATAATAATAAAAAGAAAGAAATAATTATAAATATCCTTGGGGACATTTTAATTATGGGTTGTGATTTGTACTTGCATGTAGATGGATTAAGCACTCAAAAGTCACAGTATATGTAGCGTGTTAGCTAATAGGTCCATGTGACATTTTACTCATGTCAAAGTAGTCAATTCCATATTTGACATTTATCCTTATATCATTAGATAACTAATTAATTAGGTAGCTGTTAAATAGTCTTTAAATGCATAGTAATTAAGAGAAAGAACAAATTACAATTATCCTTGTACACATTTTACCTAGTGATCAAATTCAAGGAACAAACATACCAAGCAAACATCAATTTGAGATTTTGTAATTGGAAAACTTAGACTGAATGCTTAGGAAGTTAGAAAATTGTATCTTGGGGTTATAAAAAGCTATGCTAAATATGTTTTAGAATTCAAATTACAATGTTGCCATAGAGCAGTGAAGTAATATTGCTTGATGAAATAATTTTAGACTTCGTGCAAAAGAGCAGTTAAATTCATTGCTAGAAGATTTGTGGTACAAGAACCTATGGCAACTAGTTTGTCTAGTTAATCTAATTTACATTTATACTTGTGTCTCTTGAATCTAAAAAATGCTTGCTAGTGTTTTATTGGTTTTGGCTATTAGTATCCATCACAGTAGGAGTATTATATATCACAATTGTAATTTTGGGAGTTGTTTGCATTTTGGTCATTTCCTTGAGCTTTATTGCTATTCTTTTAGAAAAACAATCAAATGGTCTTTGTTTTCTAATCAAAGCTTATTACATGGTGCAATGCTTTTGATTGGAAGAAGAGAGGTGGTGTAGCGGTCCAACTATAGCAAATTCTTCAAGAAAAGAGTACAAGGTGAGTTTCTAGAATGAACCTTGTCATTTGTTTACAATTGCATAGAGTAGACAAAGAAAAAGGTTAATTTAAGATTCTCACTATATTGATTGTACTTGCAGTCATACCGTTGCTTTTTGCTACAAGGGAAATCTTTACAAATGGGTATTGTGAATGGCATATGCTATATGGTTCATAAAAATTAAGCGATTGGGGTTCAAAAGTAGATCTTTGTTGCAATAACATGATATCAGAAACACAATTACTATCCAATCAATTTCTTTGGTGGTTGATTGCACTTTATAATTTAAACATAGTCTTTTTTATTTTTAGAGTTTGATTCTGAACCCAAATGCATACTTTGATTAAAACTAGTGGTTGAAGATACATAATTCATTGATGCAAAATCAATGCATTGAATGGCATCTGACTAAAGGGGAGGCTGTTTGGATTGCTAATTAGTCTTTGAATATATAACAATTAAAAGAGAGAAATAAGTATAACTATCCTTGGCCACATTTCACATTTTCACCTTTCAATCAAAGTCAATTAACAAAATAGCAGTTAGACGTAAAGAAGGTTCAAGGAGTATGCTGATAGAAAACCATATTCTGGACAATGGCTAGACAATGTGTTGAAATTGCTTTACAAACTTTGAAGCAAATGCATTTTTCCTTCAGTTTACTTTCATTGCACATCTTAAATGGAAGTTGGGTTTCACATTGCTGCAATGCATTTGGATACTTTGATTATAAAATCATAGTTTAGATCATTTTAAGTGTTATCCGTTCAAATATTTCATCTGAGTCTCGGAGGCAATGCGCAACTGTCCCATAAAGAGAGCTTTGGAACCAATGTGGTGTCATAAAGGATAGAGGAATATTGTCAAATATTGTGGTTATTGTCCTCATAGGCACACATGCAAAATATGGAAGCATATAGAAAGCAAGTGAACTCTTTAACAATCCCATGAAACATTGTCTTTCTATGCATCCATGCATACAGGTATGCATGTATATATGTGTGCATGTAATTATGTATATATGTATGCATGTATCTATGTTACCATGTATGTATGCGTGTATATAACAGATTACTATTGCATTTGCTTTAAATGCTTGTATGCAGCTATGTGTCTATGTACACATTTTATCCAGCAATCAATGTCAATTAATAAACTAGCACTTGCACCTAAAGAATGTTCAAGGATTGTGCTAGTAGAGAACCATATGCATATCAATATGTAAGAGAACATGTATCTATGCATAGGTGTGTATGGGTGCTAGTTTTTCTGAATTCTGGTTGCATGTGATTGCATTAAACAATTAAGAATAAGTGCTAGATAATTGAAGTAAAATGACTCCATTCAGTTGGCAGATCAATATTTTCCAGCCCTTTACATGTTAACTGAGAGTTTTAAAGCTTTTGCTGTTCATTGGCAGCTAGTTTGGCATTGAACAACAGGTAGAACTTGTTATGAAATGTGGTTTCATAGGCATTATGTAGAAACCCTTTTGTCCATTGTGCAGAGCTCTCCCATAGTGAGAGCTTTGGAGCCAATGTGCTTTGGACTTGTCACATAGTAAGAGCTTCAGAGGAATGTAAGGACAATGTGTTCAAAATGCTTTGGAAACTGTTAAGCAAACCCAATTTACAGAAGCAAACCCAAACTCTGCAATTGCTTTGAGCTTTTTGACTGTCAGCAAAGCATGAAGGATAGAGGAATTTTACTGTTATCAGATGTCATGGTTATTTTCCTCCTAGGCACACATGCAAAATATGGAGGCATAGACAGCACAAGTGAACTGTTTGACAAAATTTCTGGGTGAAATGTGGTCCCCTGGAATGCAATGAGTGTTTAGTCTGCGCACCTTGATATTCACATGTTAACTTTGTCATTTTAATCTAGTGTCTAGTTCTCATTTACTCTTCTATCATCTCATATCTAATTAATTAGGTAACAGTTAATTAGTGTTTAGATACATAACATTTAAAAGGAAGCAATACTTATAATTATCCTTGTGCACATTACACCTATAACTCAAAGCCAATTAACAAAGCAACAATAGAAAACTTTGTCCATGTTAATATGGTAGACAGTATGTATTTGTGCATAATTCTATAAGGATACCATGTGTTGTGATTTCTGCTTGAATGAAGTTTGATGAAACAATTGATAGTTAGTGCTAGACATCCAAATGAAATTAACTTAGGTAAATGGAAATAGAATGACCCCATCCAATTGCAAAATGAATATTTATGTGGCTTTTACATGATAGCAAGCTTATAGCCATGAGACTTCTTTGAAGCTTAAATGTCACAGTATATGTAGCATATTACCCAATAGCTCTATCTCACATTTCATTCATGTTGATTTAGGCAAGTTCATATTTCTCATTTACCCTTGTATCGTCTCACATTACTCATTGCATTCCCCGGAAGCACATTTTCTTGAGGAGTTTTGTAAAACAGTTCACTTGCATTATAAATGCTTTCGTATTTTACATGTTTTCCTATGAGAACAATCACCACGACCTCTGACAGAATATAAATGCTTGCTGGCAGAAAATAGGTTTCTACTGCATTCTTTTGTCTATCTCTGTGCAAATGAAAATTTGTATTTTGCTATGGTAAATTCTCTAGTGCATTAGGTACTTTACAGCGCAATTTTTTGGATGTTGCTCATGTTCCAGGTTTGATTCTTTTTGGGGGTTATAACTACCTACTGTTGTATTAGTTTCCCATTTTTCCTTCTACAAATGAATGAATATATAAACAAATAATCATATATAATAGTTTTTCTTTGACGAGTTTTCTCAAATAGTTCACCTATTTTCTGTATGCTCCCATTGTTTGCATTTATTCCTACGAGGACAATAACCATGACTTTTAACAAAATCCCTCTATTCTTTATGCTTTGATGACAACAGAAAAGCTCAAAGCAATACACTGTTAACTCATTCTTCGAAAGCTCTCATTATCGCACATGTTGACATAATTTTGGTTCCAAAGCTCTCTTTATGGGACCGTTTTGCAGTAATAAAAAATATACAAATTTTGCTAATTAGTCTTTAAGTGCATAGCAATTAAAAGAAAGAAATAATTACAATTATCCTTGTGTACATTTGAACTATTAATCAAAGGAAATTAACAAACTAGCACTAGAAAACCATGTGTGTGTTAATGTGTTAGATTGCATGTATTTGTGCATAGGTGTATATGGATGCTATGAGTTGTGATTTGTACCATTATGTAGCACTTACTATTACTTGTGCAATCAAGCCACATGCAAGTAGAATTCATAATTCATGGCATCCAGATACACTCAAGGACAAATACTAATCAAGGTTGTTGGCATCCTGATAACAAAGATGATGAGATACATCCAATTAATGTATGTCACAACATCTTATTGAATGAAGATGATTTGGATAGGGAGGTTACAAATGAGAATCGTTATTGGTGTGTGAATAATGCTGTTTTTGAAGACTTGTGAACAAAATTGCATGCCAATACTATTAGTTAAATAATTAGGCAGCTGCTAATTAGTCTTTAAGTACATAATAATTAAAACAAAGAAATAATTACAATTATCCTTGTGTACATTTGAACTGTTGATCAAAGGAAATTAACAAACTAGCACTAGAAAACCATGTGTGTGTTAATATGTTGGATAACATGTACTTGTGCATAGGTGTATGTGGATGCTATGAGTTGTGATTTTTGTTTGCATGTAGCTGGTTTAAACATTTAATAATTAGTGTTGGATAATGGAATGCAATGAACTTGGGCAAATGGAAATACAATGACCCCATGGAGTTGGAACATCAATGTTTATGTGGCTTTAACATGATAGCATATTTGCGTACATGAGACTTATTTGAATCTCAAATGTCATACTGTATGTGGCGTATTAGCTAATTGGCTTAACATGACAGCTTTTAAACAAGTTAATTCAGTGATCAATCAAGCTAATTGACTGATGAATTAATTGTGTTGAGTGGTTAGTCATAGTTAATTATTAGTCATCTTTATCCTCCAAATCAGTTGAATCAATCTTGCCTATTCACATTGACAGATACACAATCTTTCTGACCATTTTCCCTGCTTTTAATAAAATAGGAGCTTTAGAACAAGATATATACATTCATCTAAGCATGATAAGACATGGATTTAATAAATAAAAGTAGCAATTTGTTACCTTGAGTAACTTGTCTCTTGGTGTTCATTCAATGAGCATAGGAACTTTTGCTTTGTCACTGTAAACGTCCCCTTTGTATTAATAAAATTTGTGAGTTTTGAGATCTATGCCTCTGCTTAAATTTATTTGTATATGGAGTAACATTGTATTCAAATGCATGACTGATAATAACACATATATTAAAAAACTTTGAATCAAAATACACAAATCATTAAAAAAATAATATTTCCCTCTTTGCCTTACATTGTTACAGATAGAGCTTCTTTTCAATGATCATATGTATACCTCACATATTCCTAGCCTAACTGTATTAACTTAGAGAGTCTTGAGAAATTTCCAGAAGAGCCGACTATTTTCATCTTTGCATAGGCGTCCACTGTATTCCACACTATATTATTGTTCATATGTTTGTGTAACTTTATTTTAAAGCATTTGAACACACAATGCTTCACAATCATTGCAACTTGCAAGTGAATTCAAAAAAAGTTTAGACATATACAAAGAACAGATAACAGATGGCTTAAAATATGCATATATTCAATCTTTAAAATCATAGAATTGATTGGTATGTGTGAAATGCTCATGATCTACTGTTTGACTGGGAAGTTTTCCAAGCATTTGAAGACTAAAGCTTTTCCTTCGGCTTTCTAGCACTCACTTTGATAAACTGTTTTCTATAGTCTGAATTTTATTCGTTCCTAGCGTCAAGGTAGGAATACTTATGCATTTTCCTAGAATGCTTTTAACCGGTTGCATCGACCAATCACATTTCACCATTTCACATATTACTTATTTTTTTGTATAGTTTGAATTTGGAGAGCTATTTTTTATATTGGAAAATTAGCATTTATCTATTTTCTTATTCGTCTGAGTAGCTTTATAAATCATTTTTGTCTTAACAATCCGGGAAAATGCGAATGCATAAATTGATTAAATAAATTTAAGCAAAGGCATAGTTTTAAAACTGGCGGCTAGAGGTACGTAATCCATGAATGCAGATTAAATGCATTAAAATATCAGGAAAATGCGAGCGCATAGATTGATTAAATAAATTTAAGCCAAGGCATAGTTTATAAAACTAGTGAGTAGACGTATGTAATGCATAAATACAAATTAAATGCATTAAATGGCATCTGGCTTGAGGTGAAGGCGCTGGAATGGCTTGGTGGCCATGTGTGGCCAGGGTACTTTGGTCATTTAATATAGGGTTAAGCCACTTGCTATGCATCTCTATTACTTTGCGTGTGTTGTTCTTGAGTTCTATAGGCGCATGTTCTGAGGAAGAGTTTGTAGCAACTGAGCAGGAGATGTTATAGTTACAGAGTCCAGATCCAGAAACGAGTTACTTGAGGTGATAATTTGTTAATTTTCAGAGTTTCCTTACATTAAAGTTCATAATGAAGTTGTGTTTCATAGTGCTTTACTTGGACTATCACTATCACTTTGTGTGTAATGTGTCATTGCATGTATGTATGTATGCATGTCTCTATGTACATATGCATCTATCTATGTGCATATCTATGTAAACATTTGTAGATGCATGTATGCATGTATGCATATGTATCTGGATATATCTATGCATATATGTATTTATGCATATATGTATGTGTGTATAGATGCATCTATGTGTATATGCATGCATGCATGTATGTTTACATCCATGCATGTATTTATATGTGTCTACATGGATGCATCTATGCATATGTATACATATGTATATATATATATATATGTGTGTGTCTATATGTCTTTTCTATGAAAAAAATTTACAGTGACAGGGCAAAGGTTGTCGTGGTCCCAAAAAGGACACTCGTAGACAAGTTACTTCAGGCAATAAATAGTTATTTTCGTCAGTTTTCTTTCATTTTAGAGTCTATAGGCAGATTGGGTTTCACAGTGCTCAACCTACACTAATCTTCATAGACTAGTTCCTTGGATGAACAATTATCTTTTGTCCAGTGTACAATATGGGAGCTTAACAATAACTTGGTGCTTATGAGTCCTCTAAAGATTACATATCTTCAATCACTGCAGAACTGTTCCATAGTGCAAGCTTTAGAGCCACTGTGTTGTTAGCATGTGCCATAATGGGACCTTTGGAAGAATATGTGGACAATGTGTTGAGAAGGCTTTATAAACTGTTAGGAAAATGCAATTTACAGATATAAGCCTAAACTCCACAATTGCTTTCAGCTTTCTCGTTGTCATTAAAGCATAAAGGAAAGAGGGATTTTTCCAAACTTCTAATTTATGTACTTTTGAATGATAATTCACCTTATTATTTAATGAATCAAATTATCTTAATTAATTAATCTTCTTTTCCCTTCTATCATTTCATATCTAATTAATTAGGTAACTGTTAAATAGTATTTACATTCATAATAATTAAAACAAAGAAATAATTATAACTATCCTTGTGCACATTTGACCGATCAATAAAATTCAATCAATAAATCTGATTCCACCTGTTTACTGATAGTATTGGTATGCAATTTCCTTGAGAAGTCTTGAAAAAGAGGATTACTCACACACCAATAAGGATTCTCATTTATAACATCCCTATCCAAATCATCTTCATTGAATAAGATGTTGTGGCATACATTAATTGGATGTATCTCATCATCTTTCTTATCAGGATGCCAACAACCTTGGTTTGTATTTCTCCTTCAGTGTATCTTAAAGAGCTTATGCCACCATTGCAATAACATAATTACACTAATGCATAGATATGCAAAATATGTTCTATATTATAAGGTACACAAATAACAATAAGTATTTTAAAATTATAAAATGCAATTTGCATTATAAGCAACAAAAGTTCTTACTTAGGTTCTTTTTTGTCGAAATGAATCTACATAAGAATTATGTTTTCTTTTTATGAATAACATAGTATATGTCACTTACTGTACTCATTTGTCTAGATTGTCCTTGTAACAGCGATCGGTGCTTTCAAGTCTATTTAAACAATCCTTTGTACATTGCTGCAAGTATACTTGATCATCCAATAGCACATTGCAAGGTCAGCTTTCCAAATTGTCTTTCTGCTTTTCTTGAAATGCAATTGAAATTTTTCAATATAATGACTACATAAAGTTCTGTTTCATGTTTTCATTTT
Organism: Sequoia sempervirens; assembly: GCA_007258455.2. NCBI lineage: Eukaryota > Viridiplantae > Streptophyta > Pinopsida > Cupressales > Cupressaceae > Sequoia > Sequoia sempervirens. Next base: position 427,830,900 of record VDFB02086081.1, on the reverse strand, counting down.
GCCATCTTGTATTCCTCATCTCTCTTGTTCCATTTTCGTAGACATGCTACTATTGCAATCAAATGTGTAAAGCATTTATGTCCAAAGAAATTAGAAACAGGAGTGGCAATATGTTACACAACCTTGTGTTATACATTTATAACAGTTTTTGAATTGCATTTCAAGAAAAGCAGAAACTAAATTTTTATTCATATTATTTCATCTATGGAATTTACAGCTTTTGCAATAATTATTAGAGACATTGAGTTCAATGTTGAATAGTTATATTGTTCATGTCATGACTTCAACATTTCTTTTCTTATGTTGCTTAGTTTTTGATAGACCTCTATGCTCTTCCTTGATGTTGTTATGCAATCAATGGTCTGAACATTCAAGATATTGGAATACTGTGCCCACTTCTACCCCACAAGACAATGCATATATGTTTCTTTCACCCATTACATGTCAAATTGCATTATCTGACAAAGTTAACATGCAAAAACCAAAGTGTCCATTATGAATACTTATTGCATTCCATGGGACCACATTTCTTTGAGGAGTTTTTTTGAACAGTTCGCTTCCCTTGTATATGCTTCCATATTTTTCATATGTGCCTATGAGCACATTAACTATAACAGTTCACAAAATTCCTTTATCCTTTATGCTTTCACCATAGCAAAAAAGCTCAAAGCAATTGTAGAGCTTAGGTTTAGAGAACACGGGCTTACAAAACACAAAAAACAACACACACAAAGTAATAGATATGCATAGCAAGTGGCTTAACTCTATATTAAATGACCAAAGTACCCTGCCCATGTGTGGCCACCAAGCCATTGCAGCGCGTTCACCTCCAGCCAGATGCCATTTAATGCATTTAATTTGCATTCATGCATTGTGCCCACATTTTCTTTGATATTTACCAATGAATCCAGATTCATGGATTACGATTCTAGCCGCTTTTAAACTATTCCTTTGTTTAAATCATTTTAATCAATTTATGCATCTACATTTTCTCGATTTTAGGACTAAAATGATTTATAGCTACCTTGGATAATAGGGAAAATAGATAAATGCTAATTTCTAATATAAAAAATAGCTCTTCCAAATTCAAACTATACAAAAGCACAAGTAATATGTTAAATGGCTAAATGTGATTGGGCGATGCTACTGGGTAAAAGCATTCCGGGCAAATGCATAGACAAATTAAAAATGGGTTCACAGGAAACAACTTTTGATTCTGAATCCATATGCATTGTTTGATTAAAACTAGTGGCTGAAGGTACATAATTCATTGATCCAAAATCAATGCATTCAATGGCATCTGACTAAAGGGGAGACTGTTTGGATTGTTGTTTAGACTTTCAATATATAACAAGGTTCAAGGAGAAAACTCTCATTATTGCACACATTGACATAATTTTGGTTCCAAAGCTCTCTTTATGGGACCGCTTTAAAGTAATAAAAAATACACAAACTTTACAGGGCTCACATGCATGAAGTAAAATGGACAAGATGGTTTCTACATAATTCCTATCAAACGCAGATGAAACCTTCTCATTTCAACAAGAAATTTGAATAGATAATACTAAAAGTAGTTTAAAATATGAATTTATAATCAAAGTATAAGAATGCCTTAGCTACAATTGCAGAGTTTAGGTTTACATTGTTCCAAACTTCTCATTATGGCATAGGTTAACAACACATTGGTTCTAAAGCTCTCTCTATGAGACACTTGTACAGCAATTGAAGATATATAGTCTTTACAGGACTCACATGCAGTGAACAGAATAGACAAAAGGGCTTCTACATAATCTCTTTCAAACCACATTTCATGGATCCACATTTATTCAATGACTTTTGTCAAATAGTTCACTTGCCTTTTGTATGCTTCTATTTTTTGCATACGTGCCTATGAGGACAATTGCTATGACATTTCACAAAATTCTTCTATTTACATGCTTCCATGCATCCTGCCCATAGGTACACATATACATGCATCCATGTGTACTACAATACATGCATGTATGTATACATGCATGCATGGATATATGTATCTATGCAAATTCATATGCAATCCATGGATATTTCCATACATGCATATTTAAGCATTTATGTATCAAACTATGCATGTATCTATCTATCCATGTAACTATGTTTCTATGTATTCTTCTACCTATAGATGCATCCACGCATATATGTATCTGTGCTTCTATGTGCATATGTATACAGGCACCTATCCATATATGTGTCGATGTATCTATGGATACATGTATTCATAGATACATGTATCTATGCATCTATGGATACCATGATGGATGTCCACATCTGTGTATCTATGGATACACGTATCAAGTAGCTCATTTCTGGGTCTTGACTCTGCAACAACAACATCTCCTGTGACTACACAGATCTACAAAATAACAGAAATGAAATGCTCAAAGTAATCATAATGCATCTCTAGTCACTTAAATCTATATTCCATGACAAATCCACATGCCATTTAATGCATTCACTTTGAAACACAAACAACAAAATAGATAAATACCACTTTCCAAATTAAAAAAATAACTTTTGAAACATCAACTTCCAGAATTAAATAGCAATATGCACAAAGTGATCATATTACCCTAACTAGATGACTATGAAGCACATGTTACCTATGCGATCTAAAATCTAAAGATACTAAGATATGCAATTGCTTATTGCCTCAAGCACTAAGTGCACCCGATATGCACTACCATTCGCATTTTCCTAATTTCATGATCTAAAAACTCAAGGATCTCAACACCTTGTTGTGTATGACAAAGAGTAAGGAATGGGCCTTGAGCTTTTCTTCTGTATATCTATCTAGACAATCAGCCCTATGATGATTTTATAAAGCATAACCAATAACTAACTGGCAATTGCTGCACCCTATGATGAAAGAACTGATGACTTCATAGGCTTTTTATTCCATTCATTTGCATTTCTAGGCTTCAATATCTTTTCTTCCCATTTCAAATACATTTAATAATCTACTTATATCCTTTCCTTGTATCACACCAATGCCTTCCATTCCTTTCTTCTTTACATCCACCTGCCCCATTCATATTTTTATATCTTGCATTTAATTTTCTATGTACAGCTGAAAATTGTTAAATTCATACCATTTCCACTCCATTCATTTTCAAATTCAGGTTTCCATATCCATATACACCTATGCACAAGTACATGTTATCCAACATATTAACACACACATGGTTTTGTAGTGCTAGTTTGTCAATTGCCTTTGATCAACAGTTCAAATGCACACAAGGATAATCGTAATTATTTCTTTGTTTTAATTATTATGTACTTAAAGACTAATTAGTGTACTTAAAGACTAATTATGTCAACATGTACGATAATTACATGCACACATATATACATGCATACCTCTATGCATGGATGCATAGAAAGACTATGTT
>VDFB02086081.1:427779046-427827375 GCA_007258455.2 Sequoia sempervirens | reverse complement strand
TGTTGTCATGCCTTGTCAAGCTTTTTTGTTACACTTTTGTCAAATACTATCCCATGTGGCATTTAATGACTGTGCTTGTATTTGTGACTATCCTTCTAGAGATGACTATGGTGAACCTACTTTCTTTTATCATTCCAATTCAATCTATGCTATCATGCTATTTGACTTGCACCTATTTTAATTTATGAAATTCACACTTTATTCCTCCTTTGTAATTAAGGGGATAATATGTTGGGCTCAACCCTTGTGGGAGCCACATTTTCCTCCACATATTGTGATGTTGAAAAAATTAATCCTACAATGGAAAACATACCTATACCTGTAAAATGAACAAACAAGTTAAGAAAACAAGAGGCCTAAAGCTTCTCATGATGATTTGGATACTTTCACTCTCCTTGGAACTTCATGATACTTTCCTTTTTGAAACATTTATAGTTGCCTGATTTGATACATTATAAGAGATAGGGTGTATGTTTGTTGGTTTTAACATGTAAGAGACTTGGAATCCCGAGCTCTAACACATATTTTTTTTGACTCCCATGGATACTCATGAAGCCACCAACGAAGGAATAGAAGATGTAGCTGATCAACAACGAGGTTCATCATTCAAGCAATGACAGATCCCTTTTCTCTTATATGTTCCTTTACTTTCACATATGCATTCTATCCTTTATTGTATATCAAATCAGTTACTCCCATAGCTTGTGTGGGACATTTATAAACATCTCTTGTAATGAATTTGAATAGTTAATGCAAAATTTTATATACTTTTCCTTTTTTGAAACATAGTTGCATGATGAAACTGAAAAATACATTTCATGGCATTATCTGAATGTTTATAATCAACTTAAGCAAAAACTCTTGTGTAACTTTTTTCCTTGTAAAATAATAGCACTGTCCCATCCTAACCTGATTGAGATAAAAATAAAAATTAGGTAACATTTTGGTGAATTCTACTAAATGCTTTCCTACTAAGCATTGTTGATCAGTAGCATAACTTATCCATTGGGCATAGGAGTCCATTCTTTCTCTTTGGAACTCAGAAAATGGTTTGTAACTCGTCTATTAGAATTTAAATAGAAATAAAAACAAAACTGAAAGAAAACTACCATGGCTTTGTTTAGAACAAGGCCAATAAATTGTGCAACAAAACTTCTTGGAGAAACAAAACCAAACTAAAATGAATGTGCCATGAACATTTATTAACTGAAAACCTTTACTCTATTATGATACATGTGTAAACTTTTCATCTTTAGAAACATTGTTTGAGGTGAATCTCGTTGAATGGGATAGGTAGCACCTGTCCATCCAGCTTTGAAAACTGAAAAGCATTATGTTGCTTGCATTCAGTAATCACACAAGGGCCATCCCACATGGCATCAAACTTGGTATGCTTACTAGGTTTACTTTTAAGTTCATCCCACTTGAAAACAAGATCACCCTCCTTGAATTCTCTTGGGATTTATTTTCTATCAAAAGTTCTTTTCATTTGAGCGTGATGGATCTCCAAATTTCTCAGTGCTTCTTTTCTTGTCTCTTCTAACTCTATTAGTTGTGCAAACCTGATTTCCATAGGCTCTTCCTCTAACATTTCCAGCTCTTTAATCAAATTCAAAGTTGGAAATTCAACTAAAATTGGAATACTGGCCTCTTTTCCATAAGTAAGAACGTATGGTGAGTTACCTATAGCTCTTTTAGGAGTAATCCAATCAACCCACAAGGCTAACTTCAGCTTGTCATGCCAATTCCTTTGATTATCCTCAATTTTATTTTTGATAATCCTGATCAAGTTCTTGTTAGTAGACTCAGCTTGTCCATTACCCTGAGGGTAATAATTGGACAAGGTATTCAAATATATGTTATTCTTAATTGACCAATTAGATACCTTCAAGCCTATAAATTCCAAGGAATTATCAAAAATAATGGAATCAGGAGTACCAAACCTTGCAACTAGGTCTTGATAGAAGTTGAGAACAACAATTTCATTGGCCTCCTTTAATGCTACAACTTTTGACCACTTAGTAAAATAATCAGTTGCAGTTAATATCCATTTGTGACCTACAATTGAAGGTGGGTTAATAGGACCAATAAAATCAAGACCCCACTTGCCAAAGGGTTGTTCAACTTGAATTGGATGAAAAGGAAAGGCAACAAGCCTCTTTTTTTCTGCAAATAATGAACATTTATTGCATTTCCTTACCCAAGCATGTGCACCCTTAAAACAATTGGCCAATAATAACCAGATCTCATAATCTTAAGAGCTATTGTTCTAGCTATAAAATGACCTCCAGAAGGTCCATCATGAAACTCTTCTAGGATTCTATCAATCTGATCTGGTTTAACACATCTAAGAAAAACTCCATGATAGTCCTTCCTATATAATACTCCATCAATGACAGCTTAAGGGATGGATTGAAGTCTAAAATACCTTCATTTTTCTCTATCTAATCCTTTAGGACAGTCACCAGTGTGAAGGTAATGCATCTTTTCTTGAATCCAGTTGGAGGAAGGAGCTAGAACAACAACTTGTTCCTCATTATTGAGCACTATCACAACTTGCTCATCAAGTTCTTTGCTATTTTGTGCATCTCCAACAAGCTGTTCACATAAGCCTTTTCCCCTCACAAGCTTGGTGACCTTAATTTGGACATCAGATTACATTACTTTAGTTATCCAACCTGCTCTCTTATCATTGATATCTTTGCTAAGCAAGAAATATTTAATTGTAGGATGGGCAACCAACAATTGAATTTTATTGTTAGAAAGAATATGCTTGAATTTTTTAAGGCTTCTAACTACAACTAGGAAATGCTTTTCAACATAAGAGTATCTCACTTCATAATCTTGAAAAACTTGGCTAAAGAAAGCCATAGGTTTCTCTAATCCTTCTTCATTGTGTCGACAAAGCATAGTTGAAATAGTATCAACACTCCCAAATGCATATAATATTAAATCTTTAGAAAAATTTGTGTTTATGAGTGTTCGGGCTGATGCAAGGGCCTCCTTTATCTCTTCAAAACTCCTCTTACCTTCCTTATCCCAACTAAAGGGAATATTCTTTTTAAGCATCAAAGTAAGAGGCTTTAGGAGAGTTGTGATGTTTGGAATGAACCTCCTTACAAAATTGTTCCTACCTAGAAAGCTTTGCAAGCCTTTCTTATGAGTAGGTAATGGTAGAGCAAGAATAGCAATGATTCTTTATGGATCTACAAAAATACCATATTTAGATACTATATGTCCAATTAATTTACCTTCATGAACAAAAAAGATAGATTTCTTGGGGGTCAATGAAACTCCATATTATTTACACCTTTTGAAGATCTGTTTCAAATGAACTAAACGGTCACTTGCATTTTTTAGAGAAAACAATAATATCATCTAAGTAGACCATTACAATTTTTTTCATTAAACCATGAAAATCCATGTCCATGGCTCTTTGGAAGGTAGCCACTACATTAGATAATCCAAAGGGAATCTTTTGATAAGCCATGGTTCCCCAATTTTTTGTAAAAGCTGTCTTATATTGATCTTCCTCTTTTACCAAAATCTAGTTATACCTTGAAAATCCATCTAACAAAGAAATTTTTTCAGATCTAGCTACAACTTGTAAAATTTGTTCCATGGAAGGCAATAGATAAGGATCCTTCAAAGAGGCTCTATTAAGGTCTCTGAAATCAACACAAATTCTAATTTCACTATTCTTTTTCCTTATAGGAACAAGATTGGACACCCATGAGGTATGCTTAATTGGGAAAATAATTTGACTCTTAATTAACTTACTCAGCTCAGCTTTCATGAGATGCTCAAGTTTAGGATTCAAAGTTATTTTCCTTTGTATTACCACCTTTTCATTTGCTTCAAGCTCTATGGTGTGTTGTGCCAACTCTGGATTGAATCCCTTTAAGTCATGATACTCCCAAGCAAACACAACAACAAACTCTTGATAAAGTAAAATGAATTCATGTCTCTCTTCAATAGTGCATACCTTCCCAAGTTTTAGGAGCTTATCCTTGAAGATTTCAACAGGTACATAATGTTCTTTTTTGATAAAAAAACCTTCCTTTTCCTTTTTCACCTGATCATCTGAGTTAAAAATGGACTCAAGTGTTACCAATCCCTTTGGTAACTTGTTTGATTTCAGTTGAAGAATCTGGTCTTCATACTATTGTGATAACTTTTGCTGATTTGAAACTGAAAACTCATCTTCTATCAAGAAGTTAATTATCTATTCATCACTGTCAAATACCTACCAATAAATATTATTATCTAGGACAGCAGGTCTAACAACAATCTTAACATAGTGTTGAGTATCAAAAAATTTCACTTCAACTGGGATATCAAACTCAACTCCCATGGTAGCTAATTTATCAGCTTGTTTATTTTGACTCCTTGGTATGGACAACAAATTGAAAGCATCAAACTCCTCAATCATGTCCCAAACTTTGTACTTGTACAACTTCAACAAGTCATTCTTAGTGGTATTACTGTTTCTTACTTGATTTACCACTAACTCACTATCCCCAAATACTTGAAGGAACTTTACTTTTTTCTTTCTAGCCCATTCTAATCCATGCACAAGTGTTTCATATTCAGTAGAATTATTAGAATATCTAAAATAAAAATGAAAGGCTGAAAAATACCTTTCACCATTTGGAGAAACTAAGACAACTCCTCTACCAACACCAACTTTACTTCTTGAACCATCAAAATATAGTCTCCATAATTTATTGGGCTGCTAGTTTTCCTGCACTTTTTGATCTTTTACTAGATTTGGAATAGTAATATCTTTCTATTGAATCATATATATGCCCAAGTCTAGCTGCTCAACATGAACAAAAGTATTGATTTCATGATTTTCAGCTATCCATTCATCTAAAATTAGGTCTGGAATACCCTCAAGAAGAGTATCAAGATCTTGAACAACAAGCTGATTTGTCTAATTTTGTTCATGAAATGCAAGATTAGCATTAATAGGACTTGGAACATATGGATCAATGTGATATTTAGCCAATAATTTAGATTTGATTGTGACCTTTGTGCCATATCTGGTTCTAAAAAATAAATGAGACTAGTTGGAGGAAAAATATCCTCCTAATTTGGTTGTAAAATCTCTTGACAGACATAAGGAAAAATAAGGACCAAGCTGAAAAACTCCTTTTGTAAGTGGTTCATATGTTAATCCCAATTGGTCAACAATCTTCTTTGGCATTACTAAACTACTAGCACCCGAATCAATCATGCAATGGTGAACTAAATGATCATTAATAATCAGAGTAATACAAAAAGGAGGTGGCCTAACCTCTTGGGTCTTCTATTCACTCTTGGATTGTGACTTTTTCATTGGTTTTTCTTTGGGTTGATCAGTCACAACATTCACCTTTGGTTGGCTCTTGTGAGAAAGAAAGATTTGATAATGCATTTTGAAGTAAATCCTTTTGACACGAAAGCGTTAATGAATCCCACATTGAAACACTAATATTTGATTTCTTCATGTGCTCCAAAATGTTAAAAGAGGATGGATTTACCTTCTATTATACCTTTGGAACAACAACCTCTCCTTGAGCTTGTGGCTGTGACTGAGCTCTCTGCTAATCTTTAGTTGGTACAACCTGCTATCTTGGAAAAAAATGAACTGTTTGTGAAGGTATAGGTTGAATAATAGGCTACTTATTTAAAGAACCTTGATTTTGCAATCTATTAGGTTGTTGTCCTATATCCACAACTCTTTTTTTTATATTGTATTTATTGATACAAAATTGTAAGACTGATTATGATCCTATCCTTAAGATTGATTAACATCACATAACTCTTCTCCTTTCCAATTCATCAATGTTACCTCATTTTGACCATACTCATTAGTCACTTGTCCAACATTCTATTGGTCAACAACATAACCTTGCACCATAAGTGCCTAATTTAATACTCCATTTTTATACGATGATTGATTATGAGGTTGGTTACAAGGGAAACACCAATCGTGATCCTGCACCAAGTTACTTTGCATGAGAACTAACTCTCTTGATTAACTTGTTGTATTTGGATTGTATTAATGAAAAGGCCTTGGATTGTAATTTGTTCTTTGGGATTGTGAATTAGCTTGGTTTAGTGGCCTATTTTCCTAATATGGGGTTTGATATGGTTTAAGATCCTAACCTTGTTGCTTTTCTATGTTCACTAATTTGTTACCAAAGGTCTGAAATAACCCCTTAATCTCTTGCAACTCTTGAGATTGGACTGGAGCAACACTATTTTGAGCAGATGCTTGACAGCCTAAGGTTTGAGCAGTAGATAATGGGGCAATAGGAGGCACTTGGATAGGCATTAGGGGTTGAATATCAAGAAATATAGGTGTTGGAGGCCTTGGTGCAATTTTTCCAGCCTGAATGAGACTGTTCTCATTCCTTATGGCAACATCAAATGCTCTTGATAATGTCACACCACCCATTGATTGAATCAGTGCCGCAATATCACTATTAAGAGCTTTAAGATAATATAAAAATGCATGATCAACAGATGGTCTTACCATAATAGGAATTATATTCCAAGTCTTTTGGAACCAGAAATTGAAATCCATTATCTATTCTTGTGGGGTCCTCTTGATAGTTGTCATCTACTCAACTAAGGATAAATGATCAAATTTATCTTAAAAATGGCTATTTAAGGCATGTCCTAACTCATCCCATGTTGAAATAGAATTAACAGCCAACCCCCTGAACCAATGAAGAGATTTTCCTTTGAGAGATGCCACCAAAAGCCTAACTACAATATTTTCAACAGTAATATGATGTACTGCACACAGTGAGGCAACATCCCTGATATGTTCAATGGGTGTAGTCTGATCTTCTCCAGTAAACATAGGAAAGATTTTCAATGCTTCCATTGGAATATCATCACGTTGTGCTAAATTCAATGGGTTTCCCCCATTAAATGACACAAATGCATGTTGTCTAGCCATTAGTATTGTTGGTACTATTAAATTTTGTACTTGCATCGCTGGAACAAGAACTGTAACTACTCTTATTGGGTTGTTTGAAGCTAAAATTGACAATCTGTAACCTAGGAGAAGTAGAATGTGTACTTACTTGTCTTCTTACTAGTTTTCCTCTTCTCCTAGGTAGTGAAACTAATGATTTTGATCTAAAACTAAAAGGTGTAGATTGAGTCCTTGGAGGTGGCTCAGGTGTTCCTTTTACTGTCCTTCCTCTTCTTTTTGGTGATGATAGTTGTAAATATTCAAAAGGAATAGAAATCCTCCTTGTTTAAATGCTTCTCATATGCAAAATGCACTAGTTCTACTCAAAACCGGCCAACAGAGTCACCAAGTATAAATTTTCTTCACCTAAAAAGTAGAACTTATCACTGTTCATCCCAACACAACAATGAAAATGATACTTCATGTGGAATTGGAATAGTTCAGAGTCCCATGGGGCATGCCAAAAACTGTTAACACATAGGATTTCACTCCGATGCTAAGCTTGGAGGTTCAACAATCCTGTGTAACATTGAAACACCTTCGAGCTTGTGGGTTGCTCATAATGAAAGGTGAATCTCCAAATTATGGGTTGGTTCCCCTTTTCATCTCCTAGGAAAATTTATAAATTTGGTTTGGAAAAGGGAAGAAGAATGCTTTGAAAATGTAAATCTAATCCTAAGAGGTGATACACCAGTAACTTGGAATGAAAACTAAAGCCTCTACTTATAACTTTGAATCAAAAGTTTCTGGTTATGATGGTTACAATTCAGATTTTTGCATAAAATCATAAGTATTTCATATGAAGGATTTAATTTTCAGTTATGTTTTGAAGGTAAAATGAATTTACACATCAAAATTTACTTAAAATTGATTTAACACAACATATGACCTGATTTAATATACAAAACATTCAAAATGCATTGCTTAGATGAGGAAGAAATCAAAGGATTTATTTGAATCACAATGAAAATCTATAATAACATACATCCACAATGCATAACTAAAGCTCTTAATAGGACCAATAACTTTTCTTCTTTATTGATTTCAAAGGAAAATTTGTTGCTACATGAATAAAAATACTGAGAATTACTTAGAAAACTATGTTACAATAATATCTCTCAACTTAGAATGAGAAGGAGAATCAAGAAACAACCCTAAGAATGATAGGAGTTTGCAATATATGTTGAAAGGAGGCCTGTAATGATCTTAAGTTGACTAGAATAGATGCTTCAGTCATCTTCCTTGAAGGAAATAGTGAAAACCTTCTTTTACACAGCTTCTCTTCCTTTGATTCGTCGTTCTCGTGCTAAAAAATGCTAAGATTTCCTCATTTTGGTGAAAGAAAAGTCCTCACTTGTGCTCTGGTTTGTGTCAAAAATATGATATAAAAATGCATTTCCCATGCATTTCATGATATCACTATTGATGTTAGCTATCTTCTTATCATTTTCTTTTGATATGACTACCAATATCTCTATTATTTTGGAGAAATCTACTCCTTTTTCCTTTTTATACCAATATCCTTTGTAGCTACTGTAATTTATACAACATATATGCCTATATTTTCATTTTTATCCTTGACCATTTTGAAATAGAGAATGCACTAAAAGCTTGTATTCTGACTAACATTCCTCATTGAAACCCTTATGAAGGCCTTCATTGGATTTCCCCTCAAAAGAAGGCATAGTATGCCGCTTTTTGCGTGTAGTTGTTTCCAGGTGACTGTGATACTCTTAAAAAAGTATATGTATTTGATTCATGCATCTATTACCTTCTGAGGACTGTCCTTGAGTGTACTTGTGCAATTTCATATCATGAATTCCATTCATTGTATTTTAATGTTCCTTTCTATTGACACTATCTTTTATTCCTCTTGGACTGTCACCTTCCAACACTGAATTGTCGTGTTGTTATCCTTGATCAATCAAGTCCTTCACACATTTTCTATCTTCATGAGGTTTATGCAAGATAACTATCATATTTGTATTATGAGTACCATTGTCCTTGACTGTTACACATGCTTCTTTTCATGCAATGAATGACCACTACCATGCTAGTTGTTATGATACCTAGTACTATTCTTTTATCCTTGAAGCACTACTTTGATTGATGTTAAGCAACATAATCTTTTACTTAGACACCATTGATCATCATTTATAAAAATATGAGTGGTTTAATATTTTCCTCCATTTGGATAGTCTCTTCCTTCCAAAAGGGTACAAAAGATAGAAAAAACTTAGTTGTCATGTTGCACTTGCAAAGCCAATCATTTCCACTAAAAGTGGTAGCCTTAGATAGGCACCTCAAATAGAATGTAATGTAGGGTTGTATTCTTGATTAGGTGAAGGGTAGTCACAATATCCATGTGGGAAGAGTTCAACATCACTACACAGGTCAATATTATGCATGGTCAAAAGTAAATGGATGATAGTGATCTTTATGCCATTTGTTTACTTGACCCTTGACTACTTTGAAAAGAAGTAAAGAAACAATGAAATAAGCATAGGCAACAATCATGAAAGCATAAGTGATTCATGATAGTGAAGTCTCAATGGATAGAGGTAGACTCTAATGATTTAAAGGCACAAAGACATGGCAAGGAAGATGTTTCTTGCAATATGCTTAACCTGACAGTAAACTTCCCAATAAACCACCTTACATAAGCCACTTGTTCTCACTTTCATGAGTTTGCATAGCTTATTGGCATATCTTCATAGGATTGGTTTGTCATGGTATTGTTTCTTTGATATCTTAGACCTGCCTCTCTTGTACTTTAGATTTATATTGTCTCTTTGGAGTTTACATGGTCACTACCTTGTAGCTTTATAACACATGTGTGATAAATTACATATAATGTTGCAGCTTGTTTGCTTATTGTTTCATCACTTTTAATCATTGCACAGTAGATAGGCCATTAGTTGTTCCCTATTCAAATTCATACCCCTCCTAACTACCATTGTACTTTGCAACTAATTTAATAGTATCTTGTCTATCAAGCATTGCATTGAGTGTCCATTGTCATTTGCTATGTTACTGCCCTTATTTAAGCATCCATTGTTGACTATCTTTTAGACACTTCACTGGATTTACTCTTGTTGTCATGCCTTGTCAAGCTTTTTTGTTACACTTTTGTCAAATACTGTCCCATGTGGCATTTAATAACTATGCTTGTATTTGTGACTATCCTTTTGGAGATGACTATGGTGAACCTACTTTCTTTTATCATTCCAATTCAATCTATGATATCATGCTATTTGACTTGCACCTATTTTAATTTATGAAATTCACACTTTATTCCTCCTTTGTAACTAAGGGGACAATATGCTTGGATCAACCCTTGTGGGAGCCACATTTTCCTCCACATACTATGATGCTGAAAAAAGTAATCCTGTAATAGAAAACATACCTATACCTGCATAGTGAACAAACAAGTTAAGAAAACAAGAGGCCCAAAGCTTCTCATGATGATTTGGATACTTTCACTCTCCTTGGAACTTCATGATACTTTCCTTTCTGAAACATTTATAGTTGCATTATTTGATACATTATAAGAGATAGGGTGTATGTTTGTTGGTTTTAACATGTAAGAGACCTCAAATCCCAAGCTCTAACACATCTATTTTTTACTCCCATGGATACTCACGAAGTCACCAATGAAGGAACAAAAGACGTAGCTGATCAGCAATGGGTTCATATTTTAGGCAATGATGGATCGCTTTTCTCTTATATCTTCATTTAATTTCACATATGCATTCTATCCTTTATTGTATATTAAATCATTTATTCCCATGACTTGTGTAAGACATTTACAAACATCTCTTGTAATGAATTTGAACAGTTACTTAATGCAAAAGCTTGTATACTTTTCCTTTTCTGAAACAGTTGCATGATGAAACTGAAAATCCATTTTATGGCATTAACTAAATGATTATAATCAGCTTAAGCAGAAACTCCTATGTACCTTTTTTCCTTGTAAAACAATAGCTTTGTCCCAACCTAACTTGATTGAGCTGAAAAGAAAAATTAAGTAACATAAACATGTTATGTTAATATGTGTATGTGTGATTTATGAATGTCATGAAGTTTAGTAGGATTTTATGTTTAATTTATGGTTTTTAATAATGAGAATTCCTTTGGAAATAAGACTAACATTTACAAAAAGAGATATCTATCAACCAACAACAATGAGATTCTCAACTCATAGAATAAGGATTGTAGTTCATTGCAAAGGATTCAACTGTCTGTAGTTTGACCACTTTCAAAGGAAGATGGAGGTGATCATTTAATGATTAGTTTGTGAATCATTGAGCATTATTTGTATCTTTCAATAAGACAACTAGGAGAATAAGTCTATTCTCAACCAAACTATGAATTATGACAAAGTTGTTCTATTAAGCATGTTTTTTTTATTATAAACGGTTGTTTGTTGGGCATATAATCTTTATTTAATTTATATACTCTTGTTTTAGTAGTTATTACTAATTTTTTTTAAAGACTTAATCCTCTTCCTATTCTTGAGGAAGAGTTAGAATATGTTCTTTTTGTTTTTAGTTGATAAATAATGGGACTCCCTCGCAGACCCTATATAATAGGATACCCTATCAAGGAGGAAATCTAGCAGTGTTAGAATGGTAGAAGATAATATATGTTATTAAACAACATTTCTAATATATTTCCTATTAGATTTTGTGTAACATTTCTATGTTTAGAATTTAATAAAAGAGAATTGATTTGATAATATAATTTATGAAGTAAGTGAGTGATTGACAAAATCTTGTGGAAGCAGTAACTCAAGTAAGGGCCATTTGAGGTATTGCTGAACCACTTCAATTTAAGCTATTAGATTAGATTATGTATTGCGAGTTTCATTGATAGTTTCCTGTCTATATGATTGTAAATGAATGTGTTACAATTCTTGGATTATAATATATTGATGTTTTGTTTCATACTCTGGAGGTTAAACTAAGTTAGGACACACTACATTATAATGGTTAGTTATTTACAATCTTAAGCATTACTTACCTATAACAAAGGTAGTAGTTTATATTCCTTTACTTTGTTTTGAGAATTAACAGTTTATTTTTATTTAAAGCATTTATTGTATTTGCATGTGTTTATTTTCCTATACTCAGTCAATGTAGGATGTCCAAAATCCATGAATGCATATACAATTCCAACACTATTTAAAGCTTACGATTCCTTGGTTGATAATTTAATTCAACCCTCTTATGAATGATGAATTGCTTAGTTTAGGGATCCTTAGGTCCTTTGAGTTGTGTGTATAACTAGTAGCACCAAGTTAATTAAGCATTAGAGTTGGCTCCACAATTTGGCTATGAGTTTTTTGTTCATGCCTAAGTAAAACTAATATAAATTAGGTCTAAAATTACATAAATGCATCTTCATTAGTTATGATAAGAATGTAAAAGGTATATAATTTGGAGTCCTCTAGCCTTGAAAATAATGTATTCTAAAGATATGATTTTTGAGAATATTATATTACTTTTAGATAATTCATAGTTAAAACAAAAGGAAAGAAAATAATGAAGTTTAAGACTAAGTTCAATAAGAAAGAAGATGCACATGTTAAACAACACAATGATATATTTGATTAGGTTAAGCATGTAGAGGACTAGGTAGATTACTTTATTCTACCCTTGAGATGACAAATGAGACTTTAAAACCTAATTGGTAGGTATAGCACACTAGATTCCTATTGTGTATTTCTTTTATTGTGTATTGATGATGAATCAAAATATTTCAAGGAATTTTTCTCTTTAGATGAAAATGATTATTGGATGGAGGTCATGCAAAAGGATATTATGGTGTTGGATAGATGTGACACCTAGATCTTGTGAGTTTTCCAAAGGAAAGGAAGCACATTGGTTACAAGTAGGTGTTTAAGATGAATTTTGAGTAGATGGAATGTTAGAGTGATATAAATCCAAAATGGTGGGTAAGGGATATTACTAGAGAGTTAATTTTTTGATGAAATTTTATTCTTGTTACTAATTTGAATTCCATTAGATTTCTACTTTCTAATATTGGTGCTTATGATTTTGATGTAGAAATGGATGTTAAAAATATCTTCTTAGATGGGGATCTTGAAGAGGACATTTTTATGTGTTGACCAAATGGGTTTGAAGTAGAAGGGAAATAAATTTTTGTTTGCAAATTAAAATAATCATTATATGGTTTGAAATAATTACCTTAGTTTTGGTATCAAAATTGTGATATTTTTTCATTGAATTTGGTTTTAATATAAGTGAAGAGGATCACTATGCTTATATTATTGATTATCAAATTATAGTCATTGTCTCATATATTTATGAAATTTTGTTTATTGGTAACCAAAAAGTGTTATTAGAGAGTTTAAGACTCATCTTTTTGGTGTGTTTTTCATGAAGTATTTAGGGGTAAAAAAATATTTTTTGGAATGGAAATAAATCAAGACTAAGTTCACATAAATCTATGCCTTAGTTAGAGTAAGTATGTTGACACTATTTTGTGGTGGTTTACTAGATGTAATTATAAACAAACAAGTATTCCTTTACATATAGGCATTAATATTTTAATGGATATATTTCTTGATTCAAATGGTGATTTTAATGATATGTATAATGTTATACTAAATTACCATTGGTAGCATGATGTATCTAATGGTTTGTACTAGATTGGATATTACCCAATAATTGGAATTTATTAGTAATTTTATACCTAAACTTGGTAAAGAGTAGTGGACTTGTGTCAAGAAGGTATTTAGATATTTAAAATGGAATTATAATTATTTGTTATGTTATAATAGTTCTAGTGATGTGGGAAATTTATTGGACTTACATGGATTTTTTATCTAGATAGGGAAAGTGACTTGAATGATTAAAGGTTCACTAGTGGCTATGTGTTTTCTTTGTTTGGAAATGTTATTAGTTAGATAAGTTAGTGACAACCCATAATTTCTTTGTATGTATCATTGAAGTATATTGTATTAATACTACAAATGAATGCAAAGAGACTTTTTTATTACAAAATTGTGCTTAGGAGTTTATTTTGATTTCGAGATGTTTCAAAGTAGATTTGGTAGTTATAGTCCTATTTTTTTTGCTAGTAATCTCATATAACATGATTTTATGAAGGGTTAGCATAAATAGTGTCATTATCACACCTAGTTAGCTAATCACTTTTCTAGGATTGACCTATTCACACTTATAGATTAAGAATTAGGTTTCAAGTAAGCTTTTGTATCACTTCATAGAATTGAGAAATGTGTCCTCATCACTTGAGACACCTATTAATACTTTCTCAAACACTTATCAAGTGAGATCACAATGTTGATGAGGTAGGAAGGTAGTATTGAACAATTGACTAACCCTCTAAATGTGTAACACTTGTGAGATCACTTGATAAGTGTGTGATAAAGTGTAAACAAGTGTCTCAAGTGATGAGGACACATGTCTCAATACTACGAAGTGAAAAAAAACATAATAAACCTAAGTAAACTTAAGCTATAAGTGTGAATAGGTCAATATTAGAAAGATGATTAGCTAATTAGGTGTGATAATGATACTATTTACACTAACACCTCCATAAGTGTAACTTAGGGGTAATGTATGCACAAATGATGAGTCTTGACTACTAAGCCATATTATTTACTCATGTACAAATTTCTCATAAAGTGGAGTAAAGGAGAAAAACCTAATGAGAAATAAAAAACCCCTCCCCAAAAGAGATATGATGCAATGCAATAGAATGTAAAAGTGAAGAAGATAAGTGATAGATGAAGGAATCATCATGACCCCCCAAGGACTAATTCTAGCACAAAGTATAATGGATTTTTGGGTAAAAGAAAAAAGTTGTGTCACATTTTTATAAAAGAAACAACCAACACTGATCCAACTTTTAAACCTAAATCACTAAAAAGTGGCTATATGTTTTGAATTTTGAAATGATGTAAACTAATAAAATGTGTATTTTTAGTATATTTTATGTTTTTTTTTTTTTGAAAAAATTAAAAAATTATTTGAATATGGTTTTTTATTATAAATTGACTCTTTAATTTAGTTGCTGATAAAATGTTGAAAAATGAAGTTACATGAGACATCGATCTTTATATATAAATTTTATTATTTTTCCTTCAAATTTCTTGTGTGTATTTATAACTTGAAACTTTAGCACATGGCTATATTTTTTTCCCTTTTTTTAAAGGGTAAAAATTTAATAAATTAGAAGAGCATAAGTACAAATCTCAATATGGGGTGGGGGGCCTAGCTGAATTGGCTAAAGCATCCTATTGCAAGAAAGAGGTCATGAGGTCTAGTCTCTCCGCAAACCCATGGTACTAGAGGGCATGTCACACCAGCACCACCAATCACGTGAAACAAGTTTACTAGGCGCACTACAGTTTATAGGGGGATGGATACCTAACTGATTCCTACAGTCTAAAAGAAAAAGAAAGAGTACAAATCTCAATATAACACCCCCACCAAGAAGGGCTCTCCTAAGCCAAACATCAACCCCCAAAAACCATACAAAGACCAATCTAGAGAGAAAACCAACCATCCTAAAGAAAACTAATACCCATCCTCAAGAATCAAGTACTTCAAATTTTGGGAACACTCCAAGGGTAAGTGTTCCCAATCATCCACCCTCCAATCACCCATAAACTCAAATCCCCATTTATCCAAACAATCTTCCACCTTATTCCACTCTATGAGGATGTGGATAAAATAAACGTAATCCAAAGAATTATCGAGTTGATGAATCTAGTACACCATTGAATCCAACTACCAATTAGCTTCACCAAACTCTTGCCTATTCAATGTGTTAATCAAGATCTAAGAATCTGATTCACAAATAATTATACTCCAACCTAGAGTACATCCCATTTCCAAATCCATAAGAATATCCTAAGCTTCCATAAGATTATTTGACTGGAGCCCTTTAAAAAGGGAAAAAAATTAGGGCTTCCCCTGAATAGTTTCTTCCCACACCTCCAACCCTAGCAGGTCCATGATTTCCTTTGGAGGAAACATCAGTGTTGATTTAAAAAACCACAGTAAGAGAAGGGGACCATCTTCCCTCCCATTGGGTTTTCCTTTGGGGTTGGCGAACACGCCTTGATAAGGTAGGGGATCACCCACCCACTAAACTACCAAGTATTCACATCAAATCCACCTCTCCATGCTCTAAAGGGGTATCAATCACATATTTATCTTGGATAGTCTCCTAGATCATTCCTAACATTCTTTTCCAAATATGATGAAATCCTAGTCATTGCCCCTGAAATATCCTACAATTCCTTTCTAGCCATGTCTGCCAAATAATGCAAGAAGACCCAATATTCCAAGCCACCTAAAGAAAGAAGCTCATTGTTGGTGGTCTTCCCAAACTTTTCCAAAAATAAACAAGGGAAGAGGCATCCACACATGCCTACTTCCAAACATCCCACCAAAAATTTCAAATGGTTTGCACAAAAGAGCACTGGAAAAATAAATGCGAAATAGTCTCCTTGGCATCTGCATAGAGCACACAAATAGATGGTCCCTAAAAACCTCTCTTGTGTAGATTGTCCTAGGAGAGACATCTATTATGTGAAAATAACTAAATGAAAAAAATTAATTTGGTCCAAGAAAACTTATTCCACACCTACCTCCACCAAGCGACTTCATCACCTCCATACTTTTTCCTAACCAGAACTTGGTAGCTAGAGGCCACCAAGTACACTCCTCTTTGTTCCAAGCCCCAAGACAAAATATTACTAGTCACCAAAGAGCTGCAACTCCTTCTAGCAAGAATATGGGAAATATCATCTCTATCCTCTATAGATCCCCCTAATGGCCAATCTGAGGGGTCCTTCCACTTAAACACTTCCACTTTTCCCAAGTTCCTACTTACCTTGAAATCTGCCACCCTAGACCAACCAACTTCCAAGAAAGCATGACCCAAGGCATGATGTAAGTGCATATACATGGAAAAGATAAGAGGGAACCCATCCTAAGAATCAAACCAAAATAAGGCCTTAGATCCATTATTACAAATCCAAAATATCCCTATTGAATCAGATTAGCACCTTTCTTCAGAGTATCCCAAATCATAGGTCCTTTCCCAAATAAACTAAACCTAGGGACATCTTCACTCGCCACTTCCCCTATATATTTATAAGTGAGAATCTTAGCCCAAGCATGATCGCAATTAGAGCACCGATGCCAGTACAATTTTGTAGCCATGGTCTAACTTGTGAGAACAACCTACCTTAGACCAAGACCACCCTCCTACTACAGTCTACAAATAAAATCCCACTTTACCAAACTCCACTTTGTGGACTCAAGATTACTTACCCAAAGAAATTTCCTAGAAAAAGCATCCAAATCCCTCACAAAGCTTAAAGGAGTCAAGTGAACCATACACATGCAAATTGGAAGGGCCTGAACCATAGATTTCAACAACACTCTACCAACAAAGGATAGCCACTTGATAGTCCAATGATTGACTCTACTCTAGAATTTATCAAGAATAGATTGCCAACACCCTCTAGGTAAGGGACCAACATCGAGGGGAATTCCAAGATAGATGAAGGGAAACTCACCAATTTAGAATTTGAGTATCTTAACAATTCTAGCTTGAATAGTAGGAGGGGTGTTAAAAAAGAAAATAAAAGACTTATCTTCATTAATTCTTTACCTCGATGCTATGAGATAAATATCCAAATATCTTCTAAATTGATAGATTCGTTGACTTTGGCTAACCCCAGTAATGCCATATCAACACAATATCATCCAAAAACTATAAGTGAGACTAGGTAGCTAGATTATCAGCCAATCTCCACCCATGGATCAACCTCTGTCTTACATTTGACTTTATAATTCTTCCAATGCCTTTAGTTATTAGAATAAATAAATAAGGAGACAAAAGGTCCCCTTGGTGAAGGCCCCAAAATACTCCAAAAATAATTGAAGGCCCACTCCTAATCAAAATAGAGTAAAAATATGAAGTAACACAACTCATCACCCAACTTACCTAATCAACAATGAAGCCAGACACTAGAAGGAATTTTGAAGAAAATCTCATTTGACATGATCATATGCTTTGTCCATATCTAATTTGATGAACATAGGCTTATTATTGGACTTCTCCATGTAGTGAATGACCTCAACTAAAATAACCACCCCATCTAGAACTTGCCTACCAATGAAAGAACCTCCTTTCCATTTAGAAATGACTCTATTGAGCCATGAATTAAGTATCTTAGCGATTAAATTAGTAATCATCTTATACACCACGTTGTAGAGGAAAATAGGCCTAAACATATCAAAGGAGTTTTCCTCTTTTATCTTGGGGATGAGCATAAGAAACATGGAGTTCATGGCTCTCAACATTTTTTTTTTGTGGTAACTCCTATGTTGGAAGTTTGTGTAGTTTGTGTTTTCATTGATGTCAATCTTAGAGTTGCTTTGATTTGCTGCATTATATTGTCATTAGTAGTTTCACTAGTGTCAACCTCTAGTGTTTCCTTGATAAGCATGTGTATGGTTGAGTTGTTATACTGCAGTTGGTTTGGTAGTGATGAGGAAGTATTGTAGATGATGAGATGATGCTTGCGGTGCTTGGTTTCCAAGTGCTTTTGAGAAAATTTTAATAGAAGAGGAAACAATGTCGTAAAGAGTTTTTATGGTAGCAGAGTAGTGTTCTAGTTTTTGCTCCACATTTATTCTATACTGAAGATCTACTTATGCATTTTGGATATGTTGATCAAAGGTTTTTAGAGGTGTTATACCTAATATTTGTTGTCCTAGATCATTAGGCAAAGAGAGTTATGTTCACCTGTGTGTGAACTATGAAAGTAGTGTTGTCTAGGAGAAATGGTTTTTCTTTGCATTTCTCCATAGCTTGGTTTCTAGTCTTTCATATTTGAGGGTGTGCTTACATTGCTCATATCTATTTACAATCTAAGTTTTTTAAATTTTGGTGCTCTGCAAGGTTGGATTCATCTGTTATAGTATGTGGAAGGTCAATTGGGTGTATAGGATGAATGTGTTCTTTATTGAAAGTTGTTGCAAAGGAATTTGTTGGATTTTAGGATGTTGATGGAATACTATAGATTGTGTTTGAGTGTTGTGTGTGTTTCACAAGTCATCTTTGGATAAAAGGAAGCATGTAATCAAATGATTAATGGTGTTTACATAGGTTTGATTGAACTTGGGTGTTTACATTAATTATGGATATGCTTCGATGTTTGTGGTTGCGTGGCATGGCATATATGTATAGATTTAGCTCTAAGTTGAGGTGTGATGCGGTCTTCTTTCATTCCCCTCCACTGTGGGAATGCTTAGTGTTAGCCTAATTTGATATTACACAGTTGAGGTACATAGCCAACCTAGTAAATTATTTTCAAGGTTGAAGATGGTATATATGTGTGTTGAGTTGATGAAGGATGAAAGTGTAAAGTGTGTGTGATGCGAATTATGATGTGAAGTGCGAAAGTGTGAAGTGTAGTGTGAGCCTTAACGGCTAAGACTACTAGAAGTAGTGAGTAGAAGGTGTCTACATTCTTCAGAGATAGTGTGAATGTACTGGTGGTGTAGTGGTAGTACATTTCTATTTCTCTGAGATGGATTTCTCATTGTAAAAATCTTCTTTCTTCTTTTCTATAATATGATAGTGAGCCATTCCAGTAGTGAACCTTTTTTTCTTTCTTTTAGGCAATGAGCCCTCCAATAGTGAGCCTATTGTATTAAGTGTTATAATTACTTTATATTGCGAACTAATCCTCACCGTTGTTTTTCCCTTCTTGGGTTTTCCATGTAAATTTGGTGTTCTACTATGTTTGGTGTTGTACTTTTAGTTTCTATTATTTACTTTCATGCTAAATCATTATAACAGATTAAGGTTAATGTGGATTTGAATGCTAGTGAGGGTTTGATGTTTTAATGAATAATTGATTCACCCACCCTCTCAGTTGTCTTGTGTATTCAATATTTGGTATTAGAGCAAGGTTCCTTGGAAGAAAACTTAACCACTTGAGGTAGATCTGGGATGGTGAAAAAGAAGGAGGATCCTCTATTTGATGGATTAGATTATGCAGTCTATAATACCAGGATGGAAGGTTTCCTTGTTTCACTAGGATTTGTGGTGCAGGAGCACCTTGACACAATTTTATTTCCTGGCGGAAAGTTTGAAAAATTAGTTCAATTTGATGTTTCACCTTGTAATAAGGGTCACTAAAGTAATTTATAATGTATTAAAGTCCTATCAATTTGAAAAATGCAAAATTGTCAACAAATAATGTCAAAATTGCACAACAATGTAAGAGTTGCAACAATTAGGGAGTTAAAAAGGTTATTAGGGAGACTAAACATTAGTGGGAAGTTGGAAATCAGTTGGAAACTAATTATTCATGTTGTAATGCCTTTAAAAATACTCTTTGTACGTTTATAAGGGTGTGGGTGATTGAAAATTTGAAATGGAATAATGGAAAGCACAGTTTTCTATAATTTTCTTTAGAAAATTCACAGTTTCTAGAATTTGTACGGATTTGTACGGCCTCAAATGATGGAATAAATATTTTTAAATGTTAGAGGGAACAATCACCTTCCATTTCCAATTTGTTTCATGCAGATTGGTTCATTTTTAAAGAAGTTATGCTATTTTTTGTAAACAAAGTCTAAATTCTGATCTAGGGTAACAGTTTGCAGTAAAATTCGTGTTTCTCAAAATTTAACCGTTGGATTTTGCTAAAAATTAGAGATAAAATGTCTATAATGATATCCTCTAAAGACTCACTGGAGAGATTGGATTAATTTATTGATTTGTGAAAGTTATAAGTGACTATTTGCATGCATATTTGGTTATTTTGACCTAATTTGTAACAAAGAAGTCCGGACAGCAAGCCTATGTTCCAAAACAAGTATACCTAAAAATGAGATATGTTTTTAATGGAAAAAATGGGTACTCAAAAATGTATTTATGTTTTAGAGATTAAATTTGGTTTGAAAGTTACACCCGATTTAGCCATGGTGCTAGGGTTTGAATCTTAGATGCAAGAATTGATAAATCTGACAAAAGATAGTTGTGAGGCAACATATTTGGCTTGAATTTGTCAAATTAAAGATGGTAAAAGAATTTTTAAGGCTCTATAGATATTTGGGAAAAGTAAACATTTGAGTCATGTGATCTTGTGATGAGAAAACAAACAAAGCATGTTTGAGTTTTGTTAATTGGAATTAAGTAAGTTGTTTCCTTCCTCTTTGCTCTGCATCAAATTATGGTGCAGGAGCACCTTGACACAATTTTATTTCCTAGTGGAAAGTTTGAAAAATTAGTTCAATTTGATGTTTCACCTTGTAATAAGGGTCACTAAAGTAATTTATAATGTATTAAAGTCCTATCAATTTGAAAAATGCAAAATTGTCAACAAATAATGTCAAAATTGCACAACAATGTAAGAGTTGCAACAATTAGGGAGTTAAAAAGGTTATTAGGGAAACTAAACATTAGTGGGAAGTTGGAAATCAGTTGGAAACTGATTATTCATGTTGTAATTCCTTTAAAAATACTCTTTGTACGTTTAGAAGGGTGTGGGTGATTGAAAATTTGAAATGGAATAATGGAAAGCACAGTTTTCTGTAATTTTCTTTAGAAAATTCACAGTTTCTAGAATTTGTACGGATTTGTACGGCCTCAAATGATGGAATAAATATTTTTAAATGTTAGAGGGAACAATCACCTTCCATTTCCAATTTGTTTCATGCAGATTGGTTCATTTTTAAAGAAGTTATGCTATTTTTTGTAAACAAAGTCTAAATTCTGATCTAGGGTAACAGTTTGCAATAAAATTCGTGTTTCTCAAAATTTAACTGTTGGATTTTGCTAAAAATTAGAGATAAAATGTCTATAATGATATCCTCTAAAGACTCACTGGAGAGATTGGATTAATTTATTGATTTGTGAAAGTTATAAGTGACTATTTGCATGCATATTTGGTTATTTCGACCTAATTTGTAACAAAGAAGTCCGGACAGCAAGCCTATGTTTTAAAACAAGTATACCTAAAAATGAGATATGTTTTTAATGGAAAAAATGGGTACTCAAAAATGTATTTATGTTTTGGAGATTAAATTTGGTTTGAAAGTTACACCCGATTTAGCCATGGTGCTAGGGTTTGAATCTTGGATGCAAGAATTGATAAATCTGACAAAAGATAGTTGTGAGGCAACATATTTGGCTTGAATTTGTCAAATTAAAGATGGTAAAAGAATTTTTAAGGCTCTATAGATATTTTGGAAAAGTAAACATTTGAGTCATGTGATCTTGTGATAAGAAAACAAACAAAGCATGTTTGAGTTTTGTTAATTGGAATTAAGTAAGTTGTTTCCTTCCTCTTTGCTCTGCATCAAATTATGGTGCAGGAGCACCTTGACACAATTTTATTTCCTAGTGGAAAGTTTGAAAAATTAGTTCAATTTGATGTTTCACCTTGTAATAAGGGTCACTAAAGTAATTTATAATGTATTAAAGTCCTATCAATTTGAAAAATGCAAAATTGTCAACAAATAATGTCAAAATTGCACAACAATGTAAGAGTTGCAACAATTAGGGAGTTAAAAAGGTTATTAGGGAGACTAAACATTAGTGGGAAGTTGGAAATCAGTTGGAAATTGACTATTCATGTTGTAATTCCTTTAAAAAGACTCTTTGTACGTTTAGAAGGGTGTGGGTGATTGAAAATTTGAAATGGAATAATGGAAAACACAGTTTTCTGTAATTTTCTTCAGAAAATTCACAGTTTCTAGACTTTGTACGGATTTGTACAGCCTCAAATGATGGAATAAATATTTTTAAGTGTTATAGGGAACAATCACCTTTCATTTCCAATTCGTTTCATGCAGATTGGTTCATTTTTAAAGAAGTTATGCTATTTTTTGTAAACACAGTCTAAATTCTGATCTAGGGTAATAGTTTGCAGTAAAATTCGTGTTTCTCAAAATTTAACCATTGGATTTTGCTAAAAATTGGAGAAAATTTCTATAATGATATCCTCTAAAGACTCACCAGAGAGATTGGATTAATTTATTGATTTGTGAAATTTATAAGAGACTGTTTGCATGCATATCTGGTTATTTCGACCTAATTTGTAACAAAGAAGTCCAGACAGCAAGCCTGTGTTCCAAAACAAGTATACCTAAAAATGATATATGTTTTTAATGTCCAAAATGGGTACTTCAAAATGTATTTATGTTTTGGAGATTAAATTTGGTTTGAAAGTTACACCCAATTTAGCCATGGTGCTAGGGTTTGAATCTTGGATGCAAGAATTGATAAATCTGACAAAAGATAGTTGTGAGGCAACATATTTGGCTTGAATTTGTCAAATTAAAGATGGTAAAATAATTTTTAAGGTTCTATAGATATTTGGGAAAAGTAAACATTTGATTCATGTGATCTTGTGATGAGAAAACAAACAAAGCATGTTTGAGTTTTGTTAATTGGAATTAAGTAAGTTGTTTCCTTCCTCTTTGCTCTGCATCAATTTGGAGTTTGAAAGTTTGTTGAATCTAGATATACTGTGCCTACAAATGGTCTAAGCACTAATGATGAGATCAAGGACTATGAGAACAATGGAAAAGCAAGGTATGCTCTTTTGAGTGGTCTTTCTAATATTGATATTATGAAAGTTATGAATCTTAAATTTGCTAGTGAGATTTGGAAGAAGTCGGAAAGTATCTATGGAGGAGATGATAAGGTCAAGAAAGATAAGATGTATAAGCTAAAGATCAAATTTGAAACCTTGTGGATGTCAAAGGATGGAGATATTACAAGCTACATGCATAAAGTGGAAAAATTTGTCAATTCCACCAGAAGCCTTGGTGGAAAACTTGAAGAAGATGAAGTGGTAAAGAAGGTACTGATAACTCTACCTAAGTCATATAGTCGTAAAGTTTCTGCTATTGAAGAAGTTCAAAACTTAAATATGTATTCTAGAGATTAGTTATTTGGTGCTTTAACTCCTGTTGAATTGAGAGAGTTTGGTCCAAGTAATTCAAAGCATGAAGCTACTTTTAAAGTTGGCAAAGTTTAAAAGAATGAAGAATCAGATCCAGATGATGTTGATGATGTAGAATAAAAATTTGTAAGGAGATTGGAAAAGGACACTAGAAAATACAGAGGTAAGTTACCTTTCAAATGTTACAATTGTGGAAAGATTGGTCATTATGCTTCAAGATGTCCTGTCAAAGCTTCAAAAGATAAATATAAGGAGAACAAAGGTAAATCGGTTAAGATAAGTTATTATGTTAAATAAGATGCTAGTATATCTAATGATGAATCTAATTACCCTGATGATCAGGATAATGAATGCTTGTTCATGGCTCTAAATGATGGAACTAATTCTACTAACTCTGCGAGATATATGAAGGAAAATGCTCCAGAAATAGGTCATAATATTCAAGGAGCAATGGTGATTGCTTTTCATGCTAGAGAAGAGAAGAATAAATGGATAATTGATAGTGGATGCTCAAATCACATGACTAGGGATAAGAGTAAGTTTGTTAAACTTGAGAAATTTGAAGGAGGTCTTGTTAAGTTTGGTGATGATACATTTGCTAAGATATGTGGAAAAGGTTCAATCAGTTTTGATGGCAAGCATAATACATATAATGTTATTTATGTTAAGGGTATTTGAAATAACCTTTTGAGTGTAGGAAAAATGTGTAGCAAAGGATATAACCTTGTGTTCCAGGATGATGGTTGTGAGATCAGAAAAGGCTCTAGAACTCTAGTTGCTATAGGAAGGACATATAGAAATTTTTATCAGCTCAAAGGTGATAATGGTATGTTCTTCATGACTCATGTTAATGAAAGTTGGTTATGGTATAGAAGAATGTGTCACATCAATTTTGATAGCCTAGTAAGGATCAGTTCAATTCAAGTTGTGAGAGATTTTCCAAAGATTACAAAGCCTATTAATGTTCTCTACAAGGAATTCCAGATTAGAAAGCAAGCTAGAAAAAGTTTCAAAGTCAGAACAATCTACTATTGGTCCTTTGGATTTGGTTCATACAAACCTTCGTGGACCTACCAGAATAAGAAGTTTTTAAGGTGACATGTATTTCATGCTTTTAATTGATAATTATTCTAGAATGACTTGGGTTACTTTTCTCAAAGAGGCAAAGATTTAACCTCCAAAGAGTTTAATATTTTTTGTCAAGTTCAAGGAATAAAGAGGAATTTTTCAACCCCTAGGACTTCTCAGTAGAATGTAGTGGTTGAAAGGAAGAATATAATTTTTTAGGAATTGGCAAGAACAATGATGAAAGAAGAAAATCTACTAGAAGTCTACTGGAGAGAAGCAATGCATACTGTAGTCTACATACTTAACATAGCACAAGCAATGATAAATAGTTCAAAGACTCCCTATGAGTTATGGTATGGAAGAAATCCTATTGTCAAATATTTCAGAATGTTTGGAAGCAAATGCTATATCAGGAGAGATTAAGAAAACTTAGGAAAGTTTGATGTAAGATCTAATGAAGGAATCTTCACCAAATATTCTAAAAAAATCAAAGCTTATCAGTGCTACACTAAGAGGCTAAAAAGAATTGTTGAAAGTGCAAGTGTCAAGGTGGATGAAGATCTACATAAAATTTTAGTGATGATAGATGGATATGAATTGGATGAGTCCTCTTGTAGAGAAGAAGAAAAAGATAAAGGTAAGGGAAATGAAGTATAGGTTGAAGAGGAAGAAGCTCAAGAAAGGACCCCTAAAACCCCTAAGTATGTGTAGAAGAATCATTTTGAAGATCAGATAATTGATGACAAAAACATTAGTATTGATAAGAAGAAAGGATATCATGACAAAAGAACAAGTATACTTATGTTTACTTTCCAAAGTTGAACTTGAAACAATGGGTGAAGCATGCAAAGATGAGTATTAGATCAAGGCTACAGAAGAAGAACTAATGTAGATTGAGAAGAATCAAACTTGGGAATTTGTTCCAAGACCAACAAAAAATAATGTGATTGGAACTAAGTGGGTCTTCTAGAATATGATAAATGAGAATGGAGAAGTTGTTAGGAATAAGGCAAGGCTTGTGTGTAAAGGTTACTCACAAGTGGAAGGAATAGATTTTGAGGAAACATTTGCTCCAGTGGAAATAATGGAAGTTATTAGGATGTTTTTTGTATTTTGTAGCACACAATGATTTCAAAGTATATTAGATGGATGTGAAGTGTGCATTCTTGAATGGTGAGTTGAAAGAATAAGTTTATATTGAATAACCAGAGGAATTCCAATTATCAGATAACCCTAATATGGTCTACAGATTGAAGAAGGCATTGTATGGACTCAATCAAGCTTATAGATCTTGGTATGAAATATTAGATAGGTACTTATTGGAACCAGGATTCAATAAAGGTATTGCAGATAGCAATATTTATTTTAAGGTTAAAAAAATCAAATCCTGATTGTGGTTGTGCA
Source organism: Sequoia sempervirens (assembly GCA_007258455.2). Classification (NCBI taxonomy): domain Eukaryota; kingdom Viridiplantae; phylum Streptophyta; class Pinopsida; order Cupressales; family Cupressaceae; genus Sequoia; species Sequoia sempervirens. The sequence goes on along the minus strand of VDFB02086081.1, from coordinate 427,800,934 downwards.
TGTTGGTGATATAATCTTTAGAGGAAATGAAAGTATATACAATATATTTGTAGAATAGATGTAGAATGAGTTTGAAATTTCAATGTTTAGGGAGATGAATTTCTTCCTTGGACTACAAATCAATTAGATAGAAAAAGGTATATTCATTTCAAAATTAAAATATGTCAAGGAAATGTTGAATTTTTTTTGGAATGGAAGAATCTAAATGGGTATGTACTCCTATGGTTATTGGTTGTAATTTGAGCAAGAATGATGAATCTACTAAGGCTGATCAGAGAAAGTACATATCAATGATTGGAGGATTGTTGTATCTAATTGCTACTAGAATGAATATCATGCATGTAGTTTGTCTTGTGGCTATATTTCAAGAAGACCCCAAAGAATCACATGTGGTAGCAATGAAGAGAATATTCAGATACTTTAAGGGCACTCTGAAACATGGATTGTGGTATCCAAAGGATACTAATTTCTCTCTGAGTGCTTATACAGATGCAGATTGGGTAGGTTTTGTTGGATGAAAAAAAAAGTACAAGTGGTGGTGCATTATTTCTTGGAAATAGGTTGGTCTCTTGGCTAAGCAAAAAGTAGGATTCAATGTCATTATCTACTAAAAAATCATAATATATTGATGTAAAACCTTGTTTCGCACAAGTGTTGTGGATGAAGCAGACTTTGAAGGATATCAAAGTGGTATATGATGAACCTATTTCTATCTTTTGTGATAATACAAGTGCTATCAACATTTCAAGGAATCCAGTAATGCATTCAAGGATAAAACACATGTTGGAAGAATGAAGAAGAAGACCTTCGGTGTGTTATCATTGATGCCAACATTGGTTGGTGTTTGGTTATCTGCCCATCTGGTAAACTGTGTCTGTGCTACATTGATTTGGTAATTTGGTCTGAAATCACTCTTAGTAGAATATCAACTCATATGATTTTAGTATGTTATTTAAGACTATTAGATGCAGCCTTGGTTAGGGATTCAAGAATTTTGGTTGAATGAGTTGAATGTTATAAATGATAGATGTTCGAATTATAGGTTTTGGGTTGGTCTTGGCCCACTTAAACAAGTGGTATAAATTTCATGGATGCTTAAAGTTCTTTTATTTTGGTCCAAGCCGACCTAACTTATGCTTGGCATATTTTTTTTGAGAATCAAAGATGTTTTTGTTTTGAAGCCGACAAGATATTTTGAGTTGATTATGCTTACATCTAATTAGTCCAACCTAATTGATGTATGAATATGTAACCATGTATATATATGAAACATCCTTACAAAAGAAGTAATAATGCATAAAATATGCAACATTGTGATATTATGTGAAGTTGCTGATAGTTGTTGGTAGTTGTTGTATACTTGTAAATTAGTGGAAGATTTTTTTTTCAATAGCTTAATTGGAACTGAACTCAACACATAGAAGGTGTATTCAATCAATTCATATTTTGGTACAAGTGGAAGTGAAGAAAAAAATAAAGAAGTCAGTGATTAGTTGAAGAAAGAAAATGAGGACATCATGAGATAAAGGTACAAGTGGAAGAGAAGAAAAGAATTGAAGAATGTCAGAAAGCTTAAATCCAAAGCAAGATTGATGAGTGTTCAAATCTTGAACAAGAAGTCGTAACCCTAAGATTTGACTTGGAGAAAGCAAGATCCCATGAAGAAAAATTCAAAACAAGTACTACAATGCTTGATGAATTGATCATATTTCAGAAAATAGCTAAGGATAAAGGTGGTTTAGGACTTGAAGAGGGAAAAATTCAAAGGAAAATTAGATTCCCAACAAAGTTGACAATCAAAGGAGGACTCAAGACAATAATAAACAATTAAAGAACCAAAGAAGCAATACCAAAAGGATTCCTATTTGACAACCTAATGCTCAAAGGTACCCATATTTTAATGGTGTTTTTTTTTCATGCAATAAATTTGGTCATAGGGAAACATAATGTAGAAGTAGAAAAAATCAGAATGTTGGATTCTTTGCTAGAAAATATTTTTCTTGCAAAAAGTTTGGACATAGAGCTACTAAGTGTAGAAGTCAGATAATGATGAATAGATTCAATATTGGTAGAATGGCTCAATATTTTCAAGGCTATTGTTATACATGTTATGCTTTTTGACATAAAGCTAACCAATGCAAATCAAGGATAAATTCAAATTAGTTTGGCTAGAGAAATGTTGTGTGCTACACTTGCAAAAAACTAGGGCATATCTCAAAATTCTGTAAAAGAAAAAATGGGAAGAAACCTGATTTAGAATAAAAGAACAAATTTGTGAACAAAGTGGATCCTACTAAAGTGAGAAAGGAAATGGAGAAGATTTGGAAGAAAAAGGAAGAACCTAAGAATAAGAATGAATCAAATACATATGTATCTATATATGGTGTAGATACTTGTTCTAAAAACTAAACCCAGTAATGGTTTCAGGGGGAGTAGTTACAAAGATATTTAACAAACCCCCAATATAAGAGGTGTTAAGTAGTGAAATGAAGATATGTGATGTAGAATGGCATACTAAAGATGTTGAAGAAGATTCCAGTAGAAAAGGTGCAAATTTGGAGGTTTCTGGAGCTTTTTAGGGTTTACAGTGTATTTCACAAAGTGTATTAACTTTTTGAAGGCATAATGCATTTAATGTGAATTAGGGTAAATTAGTAAAACATAAAGTAAAAGCTCGAGTTGAATTAAATCATTTTTACTACTCAAAATAAAGTAGAGTGAGATGAGGCAAGGTGAAGTTGATTCAATGTACTTGGCATCAAGCCCTAGTCTCGTTGAGGCTTGAAAGAGGTATTTATAGTCATCAATACTCTATTGGTTTGAATGAGAAGCATTTCTCATAATCATTTTCAGAAGAGTTAAGGAAAGATGGCCACACCAACTCTTGTTGAGACCTCTGAGAGACCCCAACCTAGGTTTAAGAGGTTTTCATGGAAATTTTACTAAATGGACCCCATGGGTGCATTTTCACAAATCCCAAGCAGTGTTTTTCCTACTAAAGATACCAGGATCTACATTCACACAAAATTGGAAGAGTTTGACCATCAAGAACTCATGAATCAATGGGATTAGGAATTTTCAAGAGATGGTTACTCCATGAAGCCAGAATATGAAAACCTAGTATGAAAGAAACTAGATGTATGGAATAGGTTCCTAGACTTTTGTGGTGAGATGTTCACAAAATTTGTGAGGATGGAACTTAGCAGAGTGCAAAAAAACTTTGTATGGACAAGCATTGGTGGAGTGATTACTAAGGAAGTAATTAGGGATGTAACTGGTCTCTGTGACACTGGACCTATACCAGTGCTGAAAGTTGTAAAGAATGATGTGGTAATGAAGCTAATTGGTGCCATATATGATGGACGGGCATCGACTACAAAGCCCATCACAAACTTGGCTATGAGGTATGTTGCTATTATGATTGGTCAAAAAATATATTTTACAAACCTAGGTAATTTGGTGTCAGCTACAATAATTCATACTACACATGAAATGGTGGTTATTAGAAGGGATTATGACTTGTGTGAGTTGGTTCGACAACAACTTATGGATAGCTTAAACCCGACTAAAACAAAGAAATATCCTTTCAAGTTTGGATCATTGGTGGTTTGTTTGTTATTTTACTTCTTGAGAAAGCTACCTGGAAAGAAGAATGTTATATGGGATCGCAACAGATCAGTAGCACATCATATTTTTGAACATATGCACAGTCTTGGAGAATACAAGGTAAAAATTAATGCTCTCACTATATTCTTTGTAGGTTTCTAGAACAATATGTATGAGAGAGATAGAGTTCCAAGAAGCTTAGTGAAGAAATATGAAAAGGATATAACCTTTCTTATGCCTAGACTGATGAATGTATCATTGAGGTAGTAGAACCAATGACTTTGTGGATAGCTCATCTTGGATATGAAATTGAAGAACAAGTAGTTGGAGGAATGATTGAAATATTGTTGAATAGTCCTAAAGATCCTACTCAGCCCTGACATGGTACTTATAAAGAGAAGTTTGTTGAAGTGCATTTGGAGACTTTAGCACCATAAGGGGCTAAAAAGGTGAACAAAAATGTTGAGGAATATTTCGATCTACATACATTGTCTAAGGATGATGTCGATCAGCTAAGGGGACTTGTAGATGAAAGAAGGGCTAGATCAGTTGATGTCCCTTCTAGGCCTAGGAGATTGGTGTAGGAGCACCTACACCACAATATTGATGTTAATCATTTGAATGACTATAGTGTTAGTGTCTTGAGGAATTTTGTCTTGAATAAGGTCTAAAAAGAACATTAGATATGTAATAGGTTGAGGTTTTGGGTTTAAGAGTCATAGTGTAGGAAAAATAGTGTTCTTGCACCTATAAACCTTGTAGCCTTTGTTGGAAATTTAATAAGACTATGCAAGGTATGGGTTTAGGAGTTGTATTGGGGTTGCATTAAAGGTGTTAGAGTGGTCATAAGGGTCTTAGAAAACAAAATTGCAAAAGAATGGATATTTGGAAAGATTGTCAATATTAGCCATTTTAAAGACAAATAATGAAGGACTTGGCAGTTAGGGGTGGTTATATGCGTTGGGAAAGGTTGATATGTTTTGAAAAATGTATAAAGGCCTTGGAAAGGCTCGAGAAATGTTTTGTTGGTTCGAAATCCAAGATCCTGGTAATAAAATTTTGAGTTTTCAAAAATTTATGAGTTTTTTCCTCTAATTTGCAGGCTTATTCAGGCCCTACAGGCTGATTCATGCCATGTAACTTTGTTTCCTGATTGGGGCCTATGTTGACAAGGATTTATATCTGGTCTGAGGGCTTAACAAGGATTTTTAAGTTTCCTTTTGGGTGTTTTCTCACACTCAGTCGGAATACCCTATTTTTAAGGGTTTGGTGGTTTATTAAGATGTAAGGGACCCCTACACTTTTTGTACCACTGTAACTTGTGTGAGGGGTTCTATGGAGTCTATTGTAATGATAGGATGCATGGTAGGAGCATTAGGAGGGAATCGGGAAAGATGAACTCGTTGTTCCTGAGTATTTTGTGAAGAGAAATGTATGTAAAAAAAGGAGAGTGAGCCTAGGGTTTGATCAAATTTATATTGGAGGTCTTATCTCTTGAGTTTTTGAGCATTTGTGGGGTTAAAAAATTGTGTTTGAATTGGTTTGAGGACTTGGAAGGGTGTGGAAGCATAAGATTCAATAAACCCTCATATTTTGCAAAAAAAAACAAGGGTTTTCTGATTTTCCATGTTTTGGTTTGTACAAGTGGAGTCCAATTGTAGAATCTATGTTTTCTTGGCAATTTATTTGCTTCCCCAAGGTTTCAGGGGTCTGTGTAATGTTTGGTGATATGTTGCTTTGTATTTTTGGGCTAATTGAGTAGCCTTTTCAGGGGTGGGTGTAAAGGAAGTCTATGTTAGTCCAAAGGAGTCTATATTGTCTTTCACACATGTTGTGTAATTTTTAAATGGGTGTTTGAATCACTCATGTGTTTGTCTAGTGATTTGGAGGATTGTGGAGTAAATGGTCAAAAACTAGATGTCCACAATTTAAGGGTTTGAGGGGGTTGAAGGGGGAAATTTGTTTACTGTTTCTTTTCAAGCCTTAATGGTGTTTTGGATTGTCTAAAGAGGTCAAAATAATCTTGTTAGATGCCTCTTGTAGGCAGGTTGTCAAAGTGATTGGTGTTTGTGCTTTGGGGTTTGCATCATAGTGGTATCAGAGCCTGGTAGTAGATTTTGTATTGTTGTTTTGACTTGGTTTTGTAGGTAGGTTCAAAAAGGATTGTGAAAATTCCACCCAAAGGAAGTGTAGTTGCAAGGAAAATTGATACACATGACAGGGAGATAAAATCCTTAAAAAGAGAGATGGCTGCTTGGAAGGAAAAGCATAGAGTGGAAGAGGATGTAACTGAAACTGAAGAGGAAGAAGAAGCTCCTGGTGAAGAAGATGAAATGGACCCTGATGATGCAAGAACAATGAAGCTGTTGAAGGTTGTGAAGGAGGGACATGGAAAAATAGATGTTCCTATGTATGGAGGAAAACTTGATAGTGAAGAGCTCCTGGATTGGATTGGGGCTATGGAAAACTACTTTGATAGTGAAGATGTTGATGAAGGACTTAAGGTGAAGAGAGCCAAAACAAGATTGAAGGGACATGCCTTGGTATGGTGGAATTTTGTGTAGGAGGAAAGGGAGAGACAAGGAAAGAGAAAGATCACTTCATGGGAAAGGATGAAGGCTAAAATGAAAGGTAAATTTCTTCCTACTGATTACAATGTTCAATTGCTTAAGAAATTGCAAAATCTTAGACAAAAAGATTTGGATGTGCAATCATATACTGAAGAATTTTATAAATTAAGTATAAGGACTAAGCATGAAGAAGATGAGGATGAAATCGTTGCTAGGTATTTGAATGGTTTGAGGCACAACATCCAGGATGAGATCAACATTTTGGCACCTAAGTCAGTTGAACAATGTTTCCAGATGGCCATGAGAGTAGAAGAGAAACTGAAGAGAAGACAAGAGAAGGCAGCAAGAGGAAGAGGTAGTACATCTAGGGGTAGAGGTATAAGTTCAATATCAAGGAAACCTAAAGAAGATCATGAATATGCTAATAAGAACAAGGACCAAGTTCCTGAAGCAAGAGGAGGATGGAGAGGAGGAAGAACCAACTTTAGATCAAGAAGAGATTATGGTGAATTCTCAGGAAGATGATATAGGTGTAATAAGTTTGGGAACCCATCATTCAAGTGTCATGAAAGGTTTAGTACTAGTGCAAGTGGAAGTTAAAAGAAAGGTGATAAAAGAGTTCAATATGTGCAAGGAGATGAAGAAGAGAGTGTGAGTTCACCAAGCAGACCTGTAGATCCAGAAATAGGAGAAGCACTCATGATAAGAAGGAACTTGTTGCAAGGACAAAAAGAAGAAGATCTGAGCCAAATGAGGAGTCTCTTTAGAACAGCATGCAAAAGCAAAGGTAAGGTGTGTCAAGTTGTAATTGACTCTGGTTCCCAAGATAATATAGTGTCTAGGGAGATGGTGGATAAGTTAAGTCTAGAAAGGATTCCTCATATTGCACCCTATAAAGTTTCTTGCATCAATGATAGCCAAAGTCTAATAGTAAATGAGTAAGCCTATGTGGATTTCCAGGTTGGTGAGTACAAGGACAGAGTCCTATGTGATATTTTTCCAATGGAATGTTGCCATCTTCTCTTGGGGAAGCAATGGAAATTTGATAGGAAGTCTATGTATGATGGTTGGGAAAATACCTACACCTTTTGGAAGGATGGTCAATGTTTCAAGTTAACTCCTTTGCAGGGAAAAGAGAAGGAAAAAGGCAAGTCTAAGGTGGTAATTTTTGGAAAAAAAGAGCCACTTAGGCCTAAGGACAGTAAGAACAATCTATTTTCTGATGTGGAGTAGGGTTGTGGCATCAATACAACTAGAGAAGCATATCTAAGTAGTGCAATGACAGTAAGGGGTATAGTTTTGCAAAAGGTAGAGCAAGAACTCATGCCTAAAACTGTTTTGATTGAAGAAAATAATGAGGGGACAGTGAGAAGGACATCTACAAACTGTGCAAGGACAGTGGAAAGGACAATGTAAGGTTTACTTTTTCCTAGGTCTGCTTTAGGCAAGGTGCAAGATGAGTCATCTGCAGGGCAACATAAGAAACACAGTGGAATGCTAGGAAAGGAGCTCATAAAGTAGGGTGAAATCATCATTGGGACTATGGAATATCCTATAGTTGAGTGTCATGTTACAAAGCCAGTGAAAATTACTAATGTGGGGGTGAATAAAGTTGCTAATACCTGGGTACATGGTATAGGAAATGTGGTAGGTATGAGGATAGTGAAGAAATCACAAAATGAAATAAGAAACAACAATCTGATCACAGGGAATAATATGCAAAAATTTAAGCACAAAGGTGAATATGGAGGTATGATAATAGGTAAATCAAAGTTAAGGTACATTGATCACTACTTGTTTGCAAGTGTTGGTGAAAGAATACAGTCTGGTATTGACCACAAGGTAGGGATAAGAACTTTTGCAGGTCTGAATGTTAAATCGAGTCCTACTTCCATGGGACCCACAGTTCAATATGTTCAAGGTGCAGGGCAAGTTGTGAATTCAACACATGTATATCAAGGAAAGAGACTTGTGAACTAGTGGAACCTTCAAGAAATAAGGAGACAATGGTATTAAGCACAACTCAAGGGACATGAGAATTTTCTAAGGGGGGTGTATGGTGCAGGAGCACCTACACCACAATATTAATGTTGATCATTGGAATGACTATAGTGTTAGTGTCTTGAGGACTTTTGTCTTGAATAAGGTCTAAACAGAACATTAGATATGTAGTAGGTTGAGGTTTTGGGTTTAAGAGTCATAGTGTAGGAAAAATAGTGTTCTTACACCTATAAACCTTGTATCCTTTGTTGGCAATTTAATTAGACTGTGCAAGGTATGGGTTTAGGATTTGTATTGGGGTTGCATTAAAGGTGTTAGAGTGGTCATAAGGGTCTTAGGAAACAAAATTGCAAAAGAATGCATATTTGGAAAGATTGTCAATATTAGCCATTTTAAAGACAAATAATGAAGGACTTGGCAGTTAGGGGTGGTTATAGGCATTGGGAAAGGTTGATCTATTTTGAAAAATGTATAAACACCTTGGCAAGGCTCGAGAAATGTTTTGTTGGTTCGAAATCCAAGATCCTGATAATAAAATTCTGAGTTTTTTTAAAATTTATGAGTTTTTTCCTCTAATTTGCAGGCTTATTCAGGTCGTACAGGCTGATTCATGCCATGTAACTTTGTTTCTTGATTGGGGCCTATGTTGAAAAGGATTTATATATGTTTTGAGGGCTTAACAAGGATTTTTAAGTTTCCTTTTGGGTGTTTTCTCACACTCAGTCGGAATACCCTATTTTTACGGGTTTGGTGGTTTATTAAGATGTAAGGGACCCCTACACTTTCTGTACCATTGTAACTTGTGTGAGGGGTCCTATGGAGTTTGTTTTAATGATAGGATGCATGGTAGGAGCATTAGGAGGGAATCAAGAAAGATTAACTCGCCGTTCCTGAGTATTTTGTGAAGAGAAATGTATGTAAAAAAAGGAGAGTGAGCCTAGGGTTTGATCAAATTTATATTGGAGGTCTGATCTCTTGATTTTTTGAGCATTTTTGGGGTTAAAATTTTTTGTTTGAATTGGTTTGAGGACTTGGAAGGGTGTGGAAGCATAAGATTCAATAAACCCTCATATTTTGCACCAAAAAACAAGGGTTTTCTAATTTTCCATGTTTTGGTTTGTACAAGTGGAGTCCAATTGTAGAATCTGTGTTTTCTTGGAAATTTATCTACTACCCCAAGGTTTCAGGTGTCTGTGTAATGTTTGGTGATATGTTGCTTTGTATTTTTGGGCTAATTGAGTAGCCTTTTTAGGGGTGGGTGTAAAGGAAGTCTATGTTGGTCCAAAGGAGTCTATATTGTATTTCAAACATGTTGTGCAACTTTGAAATGGGTGTCTGAATCACTCATGTGTTTATCTAGTGATTTGGAGGATTGTGGAGTAAATGGTCAAAAACTAGATGTCCACAGTTTAAGGGTTTGAGGGGGTTGAAGGGGGAATTTGTTTACTGTTGCTTTTCAAGCCTTAATGGTGTTTTGGATTGTCTAAAGAGGTCAAAATAACCTTGTTAGATGCCTCTTGTAGGTAGGTTGTCAAATTGATTGGTGTTTGTGCTTTGGGGTCTACATCAGAGATCAGGAAGAGCATCTTTCGCCACTTCCTCTACATTACCAACAACTCTCAATGCAACTACTACAATGAAAGGAAAGTAGGAAGTGCACAGTTCCCTTGAGTAGTTAAAAAAATTCCATGTAAGGACCCAAAACTAGGGCATCTAAGATGGATGTACCCCCTATTGTACCATCTACCACCCCCAAAAAGAGAGGAAAGAAAAAGGCTAGCGGGAAAAGAAATTTGAGTGATACAGTGTAAGAAGAAATAGAACTTGGAATAGAAGAAAGTCAATTGAAGAGAAAAAGGAGCGGTGCCTCCACCAGCAATGAAGAATCTAAAACCATAATCAATGTTGACATCTCAATAGATGAAGAGACAAAGGAGGAAGAGAATGCTTTCAAAATTCACGTGCATGAGAAAAGGGTGAAGAAGGAACATCTCAACCTATGAAGGACCTGCCAGGTTCTCCTTCAGTATGTGATTGTCCCTCTCTAAAGTTGGAAGACTTAGTGAATAATATGATAGATTCTAAGAATCTTTTGCCTATAGCTAAGCTATTTGATGAAGTTAATGAAGAAGATAAGGAAACAATCATAAATGCTTTTATTTAGTACATAGATATTTATAATGAAAACATGGAATCTATAAGGAAGATGGTGGCTGATAGTGTATGGGAAGCTTTAGTACAAAGAAGTCATGAAGTTGTATCTACTAATGAACAAATGAAAATTGATGCCTTGAACACATTTGGATCCTCCTTATTTGGGGAAGATGCTACTAATCTATTAAAATAATATTCTCAATTATTTAGAGTTAAACTAAGAGTCAATATTCTAATGACTAAAGAGAAAGATAGTACAAAAAAGGTAAGGAAAGAAACACTTGATACAGTTAGGAAACTAGCAAAGAATTATGCGATGAAATCTAGTTCATCTCATACAACTCAAGCACATGAGCCTATTAATATCATAGAATCAATGGACCATCCTATTTTTATTTTTTTTGATGAAATACATGCTACTTTACAGACATCTTCCCCTCTAAATGATATAGAAGAGACAACTAGTAAACAGATTGAAGGTCAACATAGAGATGATATCGATAAAGATCCAAAAGAACACCATGAGAATACAAGAGACAATGGAGAAAAAGAAAAGGATGAAGGTGAAGGAAGCAAGGATAAAAGTAATGATGATGAAAAAGATTATGAGGATAAGAGAGAAAGAAAACCAAGATAAATCATCTAGAAAATCCCCTAGAGAGGAAAAAGAAAAAAGAAAAGAAGAAATAAAAGAAGAGGAGAAGGTAGAGGAAGATAAGAGAGAAACACAGGTTGAAAGAAGTGAAGAAGAGAACCCAAAATCTATTGAGCCATCAAAGCCATCCAGAGAATCATCCAAAAATTCTCTTAAGGGTCTACTAACAAGGAAAATAAGACTTTAGCCTGTGTTACCACCTCAGTTGATTAAACTACCATCACATCCAGGCTATGTAGACCTGACAAAGATTGCACCAGGTGAAAGAATAAAGATGTGTGGTACTTTTCTCGACTCTGTTACATAGGAAACTGCTAAAACATATCAGAAAGGGTTTGAATTGATAAATGAAGCTATTAGGACTTTATAGGAGACAACCCCCGGTGTCACAATTGATGGTTCCTTAGCACCTATTGAAAACCTTAAGTTCATGGTTGATTTTTTCTAGGAGTATACCTATATCCTCAAGATCAAATTGAGAAAGAGGAAGAGTCAAGTCTTCTAGAGAAAAGATTACTAGTTCTACAGGATAAATGTGTAATCATGCATAACAAAGTGTTGCAAAGTCTAAAAGAGGTAAAGGACTATGACGAGGAAGCCCAAATATTGTTTGTGTAACGCTTGCGAGATGAGAAATTTTTTTTTAAATAGTCCATTTCGTTTCAACAAGTTTACAAGTAAATTATGCCTTTATTAAGAGTTTCCCAAAATAAACTCAATGCAAAAGAGTTAATAAAATTTCATTTCATGTATACAAGATATAACATTGCATTACATCATGATTATGCTCATGGCCCAAGTATATCAATGCATTTTCATATATATTCATCCATGCTCAATAGAGATCAATTAACAAATAAATAATCATTCATGTTCAAGTGTTTACAATAATTTCAATAAATACATTTGTATCAATGTTACATCAAAATATTATAAAGCACATCTATTTCAATGTTGCAGTAACAAATGTCAAATACAATTACATTTACAATGGGCTTTACAAGCCATTCCAGTAGGATTCACAAGTACATCAATAGTAAAATAAAAACTTTGATCCTCCAACCGCCGTGACACCATCGGTCTTCTTGCGAGCTGGGGCCAAGAGTGTGATTAAGGCGCCTTTTCCGCCCAACCACGAAGTACATGACTTCCCCGAGTTCCTTCCTAACTCGAAGAAATCCCTAGCCCTACATAAGGAGCCTAGCAACCTGACACAATAAAATAGGAGGGAACTCTCGATGCATGCCTGGTGCCTATATGCATTTCTACATGAGAAAACATATTTCTTGCAACAGGAGGTGGTAGAGACCCAAATATGTATTTCTAGGCTTTTAAAACAAATCCATCTATTTCAATGGTACAAGTGCTTGGCCAAGCATAAATGAAAACAAGTGGTAGTTTCAGAAAAGGTAAAACTACCGTCTCTGTGGATCCACCTTCGACATCCTGTCCTGAAAGTTACCAAAATACAATATAAAGTGCAAAAACAGAAAATTATGCATTTTCCTTATATGCTTCATGCATTTCATTGATTCTAAAAAGAATTTCCTTCATTTTTCCATATTCATAAAATGTTTATCAAACTGATTTCCATTTACATTTAGAGTTCAATAGAGAGTTTCAAAGCATCTTTCGAGTTCCATCATAATACATTTGAACAAAAGAATAGGTTGTAAAGTTTCAATATTAAAATAAAATCTGCTTTTTCCCAGAAAATTCACATTGACAACATGTTTTCTTCGGTTTAGTAAAAGATTTGTTCTCACTTCAAGCTACTCTCTTGAGTGTCCTTTGTCCAAGTTTGGTTTTCCAATGTAAAAATATATGTACATCATGGTATTTTCAGTGCATTGCCACTGGTTGAAATAATATTTCTCATATAAAAACAGTGTTTATTGAATTACATGGTTATATATTTATATATATATATATATATATTCATACTTTGACCTATTTGAATCTATGTATATATATATATATAAGCATACATTTTATCATTCATATTAAAGAACTCAGTCAGATTTGCAAGAATAAAACACCAAAATTGCTACTATTTTCTGACGAAGACAAAGGTTTGCATATTGACATCTGTGTGTTTTACTGTAAGTTCTTATACAGAATGTATTTAATCTGAATGTCTACAACTGAGAGAATGTTTATACATATTTTCCAAATGAAAGACTTCAGATTTGCATGACACAAAGACTTCATTGATGCATTCCCAGCATCACAAATACTTCTGAAGTTTTCAATGTTACACAGGGTTGTATATATATCTATTTCTGAGGGCATGCATGACTGAGTAAAATTTACTTATTTATATATTTATGTATATATATATTTATACAACTGTGTATATATATATGTATATATATAAATATACAGATTTACATATATATTATTATCCTCACGTTTTACTGCCGCACACACAGAAAAGAGTAGTTTTCCTGGTTCGAGGTATATGTTTAGCATCCCAAAGGGTGGATGGAGACCTCCCTCTCCCATAGGGAGGGTGCGGGCTATGAGGAGGCAGTGCCCTCTCCATAGGCCGCGGCCTGTGGAGGGCGCGGGCCTCCCCACAGCGCCGTCCCTTCCCTTGGGACGGGGCTGGGGTTAATTCCCCACACAAAGACTTAAAAAAAAATATGAAATCTGTAACATTTGTTCCCACCAAAAACAATTTCGGGATTCAATTTCTTCCTTCCAGATTTCAGAGATAAACTTGTAATATACACAAACTCTTCATATATATATATATATATAATTATATGCACATAAACAAGATTGTGTGTATATGTTTATATATATATATTTATGTATCAATTCTCAGATATTTCAACAATAAAGAGCAGAAGCATAATATACATAATGCAAAGAGGGAAAACTCCAGATTTACATGGACAATTGGACTGAAAATAGCAGAGCAGATAGAAGAAGTTCTCCCAAATATTAAATATTGTTTGCAAACAATTCCACTAATTCTTGCAATCATTTTCTTAAGCTGTTTTCTATAACTCAACAAGAGAAAGAGAGAATGAAAAACCTGGTTAAAAACCTCCAGCTGAAGATACTCAGAATTCCTTTCTGCCTCCTTCTGGGCTAAGTTTCTTGGAAAAGTTCTCCTCCTTCCCTACCTTCCTGATTGCTTAATTTCCTTTTTAATTCTCCAAAGATTCCTTCCAATCCTTCTAAATTGACAGACGAAACATCTTCTTGGTTGCCATTAAAATAAACCCCAAAACAAACTTGCAGAGGAAAGTGTTTTCAAGAAACCATTTCAAGAACCATTTCCTTTTTTTTTCACGGGAATGTCTTTTCCTATTTTATATTAATTTCCTCTCTTCTTTAAACACTATTCTTGAAATTAGAAATTAAGAAAATGCAATTAAAATATTTCAATTTCATTTGAATTTCATAAATAAATAAAATATAATAAAGGATTTTCTATAACTTGCACTAAAAGTTAGATAGGTAATTCAAAAATACTTACTCCAAAAACACGTATTCCATTTGGCTTGTTATTTAAATATCACAATAAGATAGATTTAGAAATCATAAATCTTTTAAAACTACAATTAATAATTAATTTATATTTATGTTATTATTTTATTATTTATTTATTCAAACCATTTATTACTTATTTTGTAAGTAACTCAAAGCAATCAAATTAAAACAGACATTGCCTAAATGCAACTATATGATTTTAGGTGTTGTGTGTGTGACGAGAGTTCTTCCTCTTTTACCCTGTCGGGAAGCTAGCCTTCTTTCCTCAATCACACTCTTGGTCTTCGACCACCTGCAACTCAAGTGCACTCAGGCACGCAACAATGAAATTGTATTAGTAACCGATATAGAGATATAAATCAAAGCAATAATTAAATCAATACTTCTATTTTGTTCTATCTTGCATATTTTCAAAATAAAATGCATTCATAATTTCAAAAGTAGATACTTTTCACATTTCCATACACCAAAGCATTGTAATATATCATATTACTCTAGCACACACCATCATTCATAAAATAAATCAACACAAGGCCATGGGCAAAACAACATCAAAGTCTGAGATGTGACATCCTTCCCCACTTGGAAGAGACATTGTCTCGATGTCTAAAAGAAAGTCACACAACAAAATTGAGATACCAGTATATCATAAGTCTCTACATGAAAGAAAATAAGAGTATGCTAAGATCTCAAATGAGGAAAGATTCTATCTATAACCTCAGCATTCTCCCAGGTGGAATTATCCACCGAATACTGGTCCCACTGGACCCTGTACTGCATAATGTCTCTGTTTCGCAACTTAATGTTGCGTTCTTCTAGAATCCTGACGGGCTCCACCTATATCACCCCCGGGTCCTGAACCTGCAATGCACACCAATCAAGGATATGGGTAATGTCTGGATGGTAGGGCTTAAGTACTGAGACATGAAATACATTATGTATTCGGGATAGAGCTGGTGGCAGAGCAAGCCTGTAAGCAACTGGATTCACCACCTCCAAAACATCAAAGGGCCCAACAAACCTAGGGGCCAACTTAGAGTTCTTGCCGAAAGAGATTGAACCCTTATGCGGTCGAACCCTCAAAAAGACCTTATCTCCTACAGAGAACTACCTGAAGCTTCGGTTCTTATCTGCTAGACTTTTCTGTCTATCCGCAGCTTGTTTCATTTTTTCCTTAATGATCTTCATTTGGTCTTCCATTTCTCTGAGCATCTCAAGGCCAATCACAACCCTATCTTCTACTCTATCCCAACTAATGGGTGTCTGAAATTTACATCCATAAAGAGCTTCAAAAGGTGCCATACCCAAAGAAGCATGGTAGGAGTTGTTCTAAGCAAACTCCACCAAAGGAAAATACTCCTACTTATGTTGTTGCTCCATACAATACATGCGGAGAAGATCTTCTACTACCTGATTCACCCTCTCTGTCTGACCATCGGTCTGAGGATGATATGCAGAACTGAATTCAATTTAGTTCCCAGGGAAGAGTTCAATGTGATCCAAAACCTGGAAGTCATCGGAGTGTCTCGATCTGAAATGATTGTTTCTGGCACTCCATGCAAACGAAATATTTCTTGAACAAATTTTCTTGCTAAAACCATTGAACCATCCTTGAGGTTCCCAGGAATGAAATGGGAAACCTTCGTCAACTTATCCACCACAACCAAGATGGTATCATGTTGGTTCCTAGACATTGGCAACCCCTGAATAAAATCCATAGTGATAACCTGCCATTTATACTCTAGCACCCTATGAGGATATAAGAGTCCTGCCGGATGCACATGCTCTGCCTTGACTCGCTAGAATTCTAAGCATCGGGCTACATATGAAGTAATATCCCTTTTAAGTCCTGGCCAGAAGTACAGTGGCCTAAGTCCTTCCATCATCTTTGTAATACCAGGATGTCCTGAGTATGGTGCATTGTGGAACTCCTCTAGCACCAACTCTCTCAAGTTTGCAAAACTAGGAATGTACATTCGCCCCTGGAATCTCAAGAGCCCATCTGATTCAAATACATATCCATCATATCGACGATCCGAGGAATTCACCCCTAGGGCTTGTTTCACCCTTTCATAATGTTCATCCCCAAGTAAGGATTGAACTACCTGTTGTTTGAAATCTGATTTTATAGTAACCATGGCTGCAAGGTGCCTCCTTCTACTCAAGGCATCAGCCACCCTATTTTCCTTACCCTTAATATATTCAATACCAAAGTCATATTCACTCAAGAATTCTAGCCATCGCCTCTGTCGGGTATTAAGATTGGGTTGAGTGAAGATATATCTTAATCCTACATGGTCTGTCTTTAGTTCAAAAGGCTTTCCCAAGAGATAATGCCTCCACATCTGTAAAGCATGGACTATGGCTGCCAACTCCAAGTCATGTGGTGCATAGTTTAATTCATGTTGCTTTAACTTCCTCGATTCATATGCTACCACTTGCCCTTCTTGCATAAGAACTGCTCCTACCCCTTCCCCTGATGCATCAGTAATAACTATGAAATGACCATTTGGATTCGACACAACCAGGATGGGTGCAGTAGTGAGTTTCTCCTTAAGCAATTGAAAAGCTCTCTCACACCTATCACTCCACTTAAATTTCTTTTCTTTCTTTTGCAGTGCAGTGATGGGTGTTGCTATTGTCGAGAACCCCTGAACAAATCTCCTATAATAACCTGTAAGTCCCATGAAACTTCGAACCTCAAAAACATTCTGCGGTGCTGGCCAGTCCATGATTGCCTTAAGCTTTTCTGGATCCACTGCTATCCCTTCTGCTGAAATAACGTGTCCCAAGTAATGCACCTTAGATTGAAAGAAAGTACATTTAGACATCTTTCCATACAACTTATGTTCCCTCAATCGCTGCAACACAATTCTCAAATTCCTTTCATGTTCTTCCTCTGACTTGGAATAGATCAAAATGTCGTCAAGGAAAACTAGGACAAAGTTATCTAAGCAATCTCGAAAGACACTATTCATTAGGTTCATGAAAGTTGTAGGGGCATTACTTAGCCCAAAAGGTAGTACTGTAAACTCGTAGTGCCCATACCTTGTCCTGAAAGCAATTTTGTGAATATCTTCTTCCTTCAACCTCAGCTGGTGGTACCCCGATCTCAAATCAATTTTTGAGAATACCTTGGTACCTTTCAACTGATCAAACAAATCATCAATGCGAGGGAGCATGTATTTTTTCTTGATAGTGACCTTGTTAAGCATCCTATAGTCAATGCATAACCTCAAGGTCCCATCCTTCTTTTTCACAAAAATAACCGGAGCTCCCCAAGGTGACACGCTTGGTCTAATAAAACCCTGCTTCAATAATTCCTCTAGTTGGGCCTTAAGCTCAAATAATTCTATCGTGTTCATCCTGTAAGGAGCTTTAGACTGAGGTTCTGCTCCTGGTAGAAAATCAATAGAAAAATAAAACACACGCCTAGGAGGTAGCTCAGTTAGCTCTACAGGAAAAACATCCTCAAATTCTTTCAGAATGGGATGATCATTAATTGAGGATTCTTTCTCATCAAGGTCCCTGACCTTTATTGCAAAGATAGTGCATCCCTTCTGACTTGCCTTTTTCAATTGCATGGCAGAGACTTGCCTAAGCTCCAAAGGCTTTTTAACGCCACAAAGCTCCACATGGTTTCCTCAGTCATCCAGACACTTAATTGACTTCTCTTCACAATCAACAAGAGCCTTATGTTCAGAGAGCCAATTTATCCCTAATATTACATCGTAAGACCCCAACGGTGCAACATACAAATTCACTTGAGTTTGAAGGTTAGGGAGTTCAAGTTTACTGAAATACAGGCATTGCTCTACCTTTCTCTCTACCCGATTTCCATATTAAACTTTCCAAGAATTTTCCATATAACTCGGTCTAACTGATAATTTAGTTAAAACATGAGGATCTACAAAGCTATCAGTAGCACCAGTATCAATTAAAATAGAAACAGGGCATCCAAATAATTTACCAGATAGCTGGATAGGAGTGGCCTGATAATCTACTTGGCGATTGTCAACCGCCGCATGAATATGATGTTGATTCCTGTTATTTTGTTTATTATTCCTCTGAGGGCACACACTGGTGTAATGCTCACCACCACAAGTATAAAAACCTCCATGAGGTGCTTTAGGCCTGTCAGAAAAATATTTCTTGTTATTGTCATTCTTTTTATTGAAATTGGCCCTTTTGTTGTTATTCTGATATCCATCATTATGATTCTGTGGGCTACCACCTCTTTTCAAATTTCTAATTTGACTGTTGCTTTTCCCTTGGCTGCCCTGATTATTTTGATTGCCCTGGTTATTGTTTCCTTGAAAAATTTTATTGCCATACTTGGCTTCCTTGCTTTTCCTGTAATTTGCCACCTGCTGCATTTTACGTTCCTGTAAGAGTGCTAGTTCAAAGGCTTCATCCATGGTAGCGGGTCTATGCATTTCCACCTCACTGCCAATTTGAGGCCTGAGCCCCAAAATGAATTTCCAGATACGAAACCTCTCATCTTGCTGGTACTGGGGTACGTACTTAAGCAATTGAGAGAATTTCTCCCAATACTGAATCATTGTCATTCCTCCCTGAATGAGTACCTGGAATTCTGTCATTTTCTTATCAAAATATGACTGTGGAAGCCATCTCTTCCTGAAAATCTGCAAAAACTATTCCCATGTTACCTTGCCAGGCAAAAATTGCTTATCCACCCTTTCATTCTCCCACCACGTAGTAGCTTCACCAGTGAGATGGTAGGATC
Organism: Sequoia sempervirens; assembly: GCA_007258455.2. Classification (NCBI taxonomy): domain Eukaryota; kingdom Viridiplantae; phylum Streptophyta; class Pinopsida; order Cupressales; family Cupressaceae; genus Sequoia; species Sequoia sempervirens. Next base: position 427,781,697 of record VDFB02086081.1, on the reverse strand, counting down.
CCCATTCAACCTTAGTTTCCTCGGATAGGTTACGTAGAGCAAAGTATCTTTCCATCTTAATAATCCAGGCTTCTGCCCCATCACCAAAAGATTTACCATCAAACTTGGGTGGCACCACCTTCTTGAGGTCCTTCCCCAATTCCTTAGCCACTTTGGTTAACTTGCTTTGATTTTTATCAGCTTCAGGATTTTCTCCGTTTGGTTCATTCCTGACGTTTTCACTCTCACCAGGTTCAGACCTTCCTGGTCCACTTTGCCTTGCCTGTTCAAGATTATCTATCCTGGCTTCTTGCCTACTTAGTATGGCCAAAATCTGATCCAATTTATCATTGGGATCACCATGGGATGCTCCAGCCCACTGGTAAACTCTACCCTCCATTTAAGGTTACCCTGATTAAAGCACAACATCATACGTAGTTAGGCATAGGTCCTAGAGTTGAACCTTGCTGCTCTGATACCAAATGTAACGCTTGCGAGATGAGCACAAACATTTTAAATAGTCCATTTCATTTCAACAAGTTTACAAGTAAATTATGCCTTTATTAAGAGTTTCCCAAAATAAACTCAATGCAAAAGATTTAATAAAATTTCATTTCATGTATACAAAATATAACATTGCATTACATCATGATTATGCTCATGGCCCAAGTATATCAATGCATTTTCATATATATTCATCCATGCTCAATATAGATCAATTAACAAATAAATAATCATTCATGTTCAAGTGTTTACAATAATTTCATTAAATACATTTGTATCAATGTTACATCAAAATATTATAAAGCACATCTATTTCAATGATGCAGTAACAAATGCCAAATACAATTACATTTACAATGGGCTTTACAAGCCATTCCAGTAGGATTCACAAGTACATCAATAGTAAAACAAAAACTCTGATCCTCCAACCGTCGTGACACCATCGGTCTTCTTGCGAGCTGGGGCCAAGAGTGTGATTAAGGCGCCTTTTCCGCCCAACCATGAAGTACATGACTTCCCCGGGTTCCTTCCTAACTCGAAGAAATCCCCGGCCCTGCATAAGGAGCCTAGCAACCTGACACAATAAAACAGGAGGGAAATCTCGATGCATGCCTAATGCCTATATGCATTTCTACATGAGAAAACATATTTCTTGCAACAGGAGGTGGTAGAGACCCAAATATATATTTCTAGGCTTTTAAAACAAATCCATCTATTTCAATGGTACGAGTGCTTGGCCAAGCATAAATGAAAACAAGTGGTAGTTTTAGAAAAGGTAAAAATACCATCTCTGTGGATCCACCTTTGGCATCCTGTCCTGGAAGTTACCAAAATACAGTATAAAGTGCAAAAATAGAAAATTATGCATTTTCCTTATATGCTTCATGCATTTCATTGATTCTAAAAAGAATTTCCTTCATTTTTCCATATTCATAAAATGTTTATCAAACTGATTTTCATTTACATTTAGAGTTCAATAGAGAGTTTCAAAGAATCTTTCGAGTTCCATCATAATACGTTTGAACAAAAGAATAGGTTGTAAAGTTTCAATATTAAAATAAAATCTGCTTTTTCTCAGAAAATTCACATTGACAGCATGTTTTCTTCGGTTTAGTAAAAGATATGTTCTCACTTCAAGCTACTCTCTTGAGTGTCCTTTGTCCAAGTTTGGTTTTCCAATGTAAAAATGTATGTACATCATGGTATTTTCAGTGTATTGCCACTGGCTAAAATAATATTTCTCATATAAAAATAGTGTTCATTGAATTACATGGTTATATATTTATATATATATATATATATATATTCATACTTTGACCTATTTGAATCTATGTATATATATATATATATAAGCATACATTTTATCATTCATATTAAAGAACTCAGTCAGATTTGCAAGAATAAAACACCAAAATTGCTACTATTTTCTGACGAAGACAAAGGTTTGCATATTGACATCTGTGTGTTTTACTGTAAGTTCTTATACAGAATGTATTTAATCTGAATGTCTACAACTGAGAGAATGTTTATACATATTTTCCAAATGAAAGACTTCAGATTTGCATGACACAAAGACTTCATTGATGCATTCCCAGCATCACAAATACTTCTGAAGTTTTCAATGTTACACAGGGTTGTATATATATCTATTTCTGAGGGCATGCATGACTGAGTAAAATTTACTTATTTATATATTTATGTATATATATATTTATACAACTGTGTATATATATATGTATATATATAAATATACAGATTTACATATATATTATTATCCTCACGTTTTACTGCCGCACACACAGAAAAGAGTAGTTTTCCTGGTTCGAGGTATATGTTTAGCATCCCAAAGGGTGGATGGAGACCTCCCTCTCCCATAGGGAGGGTGCGGGCTATGAGGAGGCAGTGCCCTCTCCATAGGCCGCGGCCTGTGGAGGGCGCGGGCCTCCCCACAGCGCCGTCCCTTCCCTTGGGACGGGGCTGGGGTTAATTCCCCACACAAAGACTTAAAAAAAAATATGAAATCTGTAACATTTGTTCCCACCAAAAACAATTTCGGGATTCAATTTCTTCCTTCCAGATTTCAGAGATAAACTTGTAATATACACAAACTCTTCATATTTATATATATATATATATAATTATATGCACATAAACAAATTTGTGTATAT
>VDFB02086081.1:427761138-427778946 GCA_007258455.2 Sequoia sempervirens | reverse complement strand
CTCACGATGCCACTTGATGAGGGCGAAACCCGAGACACCAAAAATAACCCACAAACTAGAGAATAATTTTATTATTTAGAAAATGGAGCTTCTTACATGCAGAGGATCTCAAATCCCCAAGTTCTACAACACATGCAAGCTACAGAAAGCTACAGAATAACCCTTTCGCAATATGCGAGCTTGTCCCCAAAAAGTTACCCAAAAATTAGAAAACCCGCCCATAAATAGAGCTCCTCAATTGTTTGGAGCCAAACCAACATTCAATTTGAGTTTAGGCGGTTTGGCGCCGAAAATTTACAACATGAAGTTCAAATTTCAAAAGAGCATTTGCAATGGTATCTTCTAGAAAGTGCGCCAACTTCGCGGGGTCATAACTTTTGATCCAGAACTCCGATTCGTGAACCGTTCAAACCGTTGGAAAGGTCTCGAAGTCAAGAACGCGCTTGAAATTAGCCACGCCAATTTCGGAAAGTTTCGAGGCCAATATGGAAGCTCTAAGTGCTTCAAATCCCACTCGGAAGATTTTTAGGTGCAAATCTGGGAAACTAAAACTGCAATATCTTTCAACCCAGGAACCGAAATCAAAAACCGTAAATTGGGAATTTCATTATGACGAAAAGGGTATCCAAAAATATAAAAACATCTAAAAATCAAGAAACTTGAAATTTAACTATTTTTGGGTGATGCAAGATTGCCCTTACACCACTGGATGCTCCTGCATCATTGCATAAATGTTGTTGTTTCATATATTGAAAGGAAAAGAATGATCAAATGTCCCACACAAGTCGTGGGAGTAGCTGAACTAAAGCAACATAAAGATATACTATACATCTGAAGATGAAAGTAATGAAAAGAGCACATGAAAAGAAACATATCCATCATTGTCTGACAGAATCTTGTGTGGGTCTTCATTGTCTTTAGCTCCTCCTTGCTCCTGACCTTCAGATGAACCTGCATCATGATGAAAATGGTTGGTTAGAGTTCTGGACATGAATCTCATCATATGTCCTATCAAAAAAAATATAGGATATGTATATGATGCATTAATTCAATTGAACAAATATCAGATGTGTCCAAGAGAGCTTGAAAATAAAACATCACAGGAGCATTGAGCTTCACTATTTTTTTATGTAACATGTTTGTTCATTGTGCAAGTATAGGTGAAATCTTTTTGTTGGATTCATTTTTGTTGAAATTTCAACATGTGGTGGAAAAATGGGCTCCCACAAGGGTTGAGCCCAGCATGATGCCCCTAAGTCTCAAGAGGTGAATGAGATAGGAAAAACACATTCAAATTACTCAAATAAAAGAATTTTCAGCTTAAGGATTATTTCACAAAGTGGCTACAAGAATCACTGGCACATTGTCCATTCATGGCATCCAAGTCAAAGGTGCAATGAGATAGCCCTCCACTTTGAAATGGGAATCACAAATGAGCAATGGGAATTTAAGATGCTTAAGTAATCTACAAAACAAAATAGAAGTGCACCTTTCCTCATTAATAATTGTTGTTTGCATACAAATTTTTATGATGTCATTGTTTAGCTTCATCTAATGGTGATTTTCATCATGTTTTATATCTTTTATTGCTTCCATACATCAAGCTTTGTTGATTTTTGTGAAATGCATACATTGGTGGTACAGTTGTACATTAAGTGATAATGGGAGCAACAAACTTAAATACAAAATATAGTCATCATGCATTTTCTATAGAGGAATACAATATCCACGATGGCTTCAACAATTAAAACAACATGAGGATCATTTGAAAAGCATAGAGTTCAAAGGTTGTAACTCATCAGGGTTGTGGGAAAATGTTGGAAAATGACTCCATTTTGTAGAATTCCACATAAGGTACATTGACATGTTGATGCTTTTGATATTTCAAGAGTAAAGGAAGATCAATATATGCAAGTTACAAGCAATGTCTCTACTTAGAATGCTTTAGCCACAAGAAAGCTACCAAACCAATGATTTTTGTATACATAAGAAGCATAAAGACAAAGTACATGGTGAGGAGTCCTGCATTTTCTATGAGCAGGTTTTTCCAAGGTAATAGTTTTGGTGCAAGGTCTTGAATGATGTTTTGAGTTTCATAAAATCCAATCAATAGCTACAGGAAGTGGAGGTTTTGCTTCAAACCCTCGAATATCTCCATCTCAAAGGCATACATGAAAGGAAATAAAAGAAATAAACATAACTCTTGATGCCTGAGAGGAAAGAAGGGAGCTTCCATTTGTTTCTTCATAGAAGAATATGTAGAAAATAATACTTATTCCTCATGGTTTATAACCATGACCTGCAGCTGCAAAACCTCAAAGGAAAAAAAGCAAAGGGAAGAGTAACTATGTCCTTTTCTGAGAGTATGCAAAATGAGAGAAGTCACTGCCTAGATTTGTAATGGCCAATTATAGAGGAGGATAAGGAAACCCTTTGTGTTTGCATTTTGTAAGACTGATCCAAGGGTTAGAAGTTCTATTCATTCGACCCAGAAAATAAGTGAAAAATATTGCATATGCCATAGCCGAATGGAGATTCAAAGAGTTTATTCTATAAAAATAATGGGACCCAAGAAGTCCTATACACAAAGAATGCGAAGAGAAGGCTCGACCTATGAGCATAAGTACCCAAAAAATGGAGAGGTTGTGACCATGAAATATAGAAAGGCTACAGAAATAATGAAAATAACAAACTAGAATGCAAATATTTTCTTTATTTTGTAGAGATAATGGAATCTTAAAGTCTTTTATACCCAGAATGCATAGAAAAAAACACATTCATTATTTTTTCCCTTATTGAGCTCAAATTGAGCATCTCATCACTAGAAAATGAGAGGGAAATGCAAGGTTTGAAGCTTACCTAAGTTTTTTTTGTTGAGAAATGCATTCAAGCTGCATTCTCTCTAAAAGCTCAAACCAAAAGCATTCTTGGTGGCCTCAAGAAAAAGAGGGTATCAATAGGGTGACACAAGAAGAAAAATGCATTAGAAATATGATAGTGGTTGTTGCTGAAAGGCCAAGAGGTGCTTCCAAAATTGAGGTTAAAGAAGCCATTGTTCAGTTTGTGTAACAAAGAAGACTTATGCATTCTCCTACAAAGAGCTACATGAAAAGCTCCCAGAAACAACAAGAAGATGGAAGGGATTGAGATCAAAACCCTAGCTCAATGGCGGCATGCAGAGCTGAGTTCTCCAAAAAATAAAATTGTAAAATGAGGGTGAAAAGTTAGGAGGCCATTTCTTTTGTTTTAGGGTTTTCTCTTGTTTCATTTGGTCAACCTAGTATTTTGTCACATTATTTAAAAAATCTCATGCCTTAACTAATACCTTGGTGATATTATTTGCCTTGCATATATTTTATATGTCTAAGCCTTGAATACCTTAGCATTTCTTTATGATTTTTGAAGAAAATCATATGGATATGTGCCTTAAGTTTTCTAATTTTTAGAGAAAATCAAATTCCCAAGTGAGAATATTTTATAGTTTGCAAGGCATATTCAAAACCATGTGAGCCTTATTCTTTTGCATAGATTGAGTTATATGAGCCTTGTTCTTTTGTGGAAAATCAGATCAAAATCAAGGTTGACCTCTTCTTTCTTTTTGCAAAAATGGAATTGCAAGTGATGCAAGGAAATATTAAAGTAATGTTTCTATAAATTGCTTTAGTAATTTCTATTTAAAATGCAGTGAATTAGAGCAAGTATTGAGTGGAGGCTTTCTTTTTTGAGTTGGTGTCTCATTTGAGAAAAATAGAAAAAATGAGTGAACTGAACCTTCTAATTCTATTTTTCAGTCAGTTATGGCTTGATTTTTTAGTCCTTTTGGGTCAACCTTCTTGCGAGGGAAAGTTTCCATCTTTTCTCACTCTGTTCGAGTTAGTTTGGGCCCATTTTTGAGGTTCTTTTCCTTTGCTTGAAAATGACATTGGATTTTCTATTTTGGCGAGAAATTAACTTAGATTTTTCCCATTCATTCACGGAGACACAGTGGAGTGATATATTGGAGAAAAACTTAGTTTTTTCTCAATTCAAATTTGCTTCTTTCTCTCTTGACCACTTGCATAGAGTTTTGTAGGCTTCATTTTGTAACTTAGTTTTCATATTTTGATACTCCTTTCAGATCAATAAAAGCAACAGAGCATTCCTATCTCATAGTTTTTGTCTCATTTTGTAGTAATGATTTGATGTTTCATTGTGATTCTAAGTGTTGAATCCTTTTTATGTCTTGTTATTGAAAGTCTATGCGCAAATAGTTCATGTGACATAGGTTGTATGTTGTGTTTAATTTCAAGCCTTCATACAAATTACTTTTGTATTACATGTTTCATATGAGATTGTGAGAGTTAGTGTTTTGAGAGATGATTGTGAGTTGAATTAGTGAAAAAATTTAAAAAATTTGGTGCATCACCCATTAGGTTTTAGGATTTTCATTTTAGTCATCCTTCTATCCTTTTCCTCAAAAAAATCATTTAGTTCTAGGTGATCTACCAGGGGAACCAACCCTCTATAGAGATTCATTATCACCATAAGTTACCCACATCTTGAGAATGTTTCCATGTTTCAATAGGAAAGTTGAGTCTAACTTAGCTAGGGTGCAATCCTGATTAATAACAATGTGATTAGAAGCCTTAAAAAATTTAGGCACTTGGTTTCAAATAACAGGATAAATTTGATGGTTGCTCACCCAAGTGCCAAATATTTTTTTCTAAACAAAGATTTGTATGATAAGAGAATTGGTTGGATAACCAAAGACAGAATATGACATGGAAATAAAAGTCACTAAGTTGGTAAGAGGAAAAGTATTATGTGAACATCTAGTTGGTAAGTTGGAAAAAAATGAAGAGATTGAAGAAGAGGTTGTCCAATTTCTTAATAATGAAGATCAAGTTGTTGTCCCAACTTCTTCAAGTTGGGTGCATGAAATGATGCATTATCTTCAAGAAGGTGAGTGTCTTAAAGACCTAAACAATACAAAAAGTTATTTCAGATTGCAAGAAATTCCTTTTGTCATTGTAGATGGAACCTTGTTTAGAAGAGTTTTCAATGGTGTATTGTTGAGGTGCATTGAATCTAATCAGACTAACATAGTTCTTTAAGAATTCCATGATGGGGCAGCTGATGGTCATTTTGCACCAAGAAAAATAGCCCTTAAAATAATCAAAGTTGGTTACTTTTGGTCTAATTTGTATAAGGATGCACATACTTGGGTAAGGAAGTGCATAAAGGGTGTTTTATTTGTAGGAAAATAGACATTGGAAGCCTTACCCTTGCATCTAATTAAAGTAGAATAACCCTTCATGAATTTGGGCCTTGATTTTATTGGGCTCATTAATCCACCATCTAGTTCAGGACATAAATGGATACTAACAACAATTGATTACTTTACCAAATGGATAAAAGGGGTAGCATTAAAAGAGGAAAATGAAAGACCAATTCTAACTTCTATGAATATTTGAATGCAAGGTTTGGAACTCCTAAATCCATTATCTCAAATAATACATTATATTTTATTCGCACAAAAAGAATTGACTAGGCCGTTAAGAATGACATATTTTTGAATGCTTCATCCAACTATTACCCACAAGGTAATGGTCAAGCTAAATCTACAAATAAAAATATAATTAGGATCATCAAAAGAATAATAAAAGACAACCAAATAACTTGGCATATAAAATTGAAATTAGCCTTATGGGTTGATAGGATACCTCCTAAGAGATCTATAGGTAATTCACATTATGTACTTGTGTATGGAAAAAAAGAAAGTCTACCTATTTCAGTTGAGTTACCAACACTTAGCCTCATCAAAAAGCTAGAACTGATGGATTAAGAGCCAATGGAAATAAAATTCCTGAGCTTATTGAACTAGAAGAAACAATAAAGAAAGCAATGCAAAATTTGGAGTTTCATCAAACACAGATGAAGAAGAATTTTGACTAGAAGTCAGTTCCAAGAATTTTCAATGAAGGTGATGTGGTCATAAAATGGGATGAGTTGAAAAGTAAGCTCAGAAAGCATACTAAATTTTATGCCATGTGCAGTGGTCCTTTTATGATCATAGGTTGCAAGATGCACAATTCTTTTTAGTTGTCCAAAATTGATGGAGAGAAACTACCAACCCCAATTAATGGGATTCACCTCAGGCATTGCTATTGAGGTATTGTTTCACAATTGTAAGATATTAGGATAGGTTTTTTGTGTCAAATAAGTATTGTAGCACATTTTTATTTAAATATTTATTTTTAGGTAATTGTTAATGCATATTTTTTTGTCCTTTTAGAGGACTTTTGAGCCTTTTTCTTTCTTCCAAGTGCTAATGCATAGTTAATTATATCCTTTTCCAAGACTATTTGGGTCTTGTTTTAAGTTTCTTGGTCTTATTTGTCATTGTTCTATGTCTCTCTCAATTGTGCCTTAAGTTTTCTTTGAATCCTAACTAACTCTATTGCCCAATAAACATGCAAGGCTACTAGTCTTATAGAATTTAGCTGGCAAAACACCCTCAAAATTTTCCAAGAATGTTGTCTATTCTTCATATCTTTGGAATTTTTTAATAGTTGGTTTTAATATTGTGTTTTGAGTTAATTTTTCTTAAGGGAGGAATGGTCATATTAAAGTTAAGGAAATTTTTTTTATTAAAACTTTTCTTAGTTCTTTCTTTCGCATCCAAATGTAAAATGGAGGTAAATGAAAACTCCAAGTCTAGGCGCCAAGTTCACTAAGAGAGAAAAAAGAAAACCTGAAGAAAACATCACATAGAGGAGGAGACCTAGGGTTTCAAACTTTTTTAACATCACTCACACATCATTTTCAAGGTTACCATGGTTCCCAAAGATAGATATTTATGAATACAGATGCATACAAGAAGTTCCCCATTCATCATTTTCAGTTTTGGGCAACAAATTAGCATGTAGGATAGTGGGTGAAGAATAGTAGTGATGGAGTCTTGTAAACAAAAAATACTTTGATATTTAGAGATGGGAAAGAAGGGATAAATGCATGGAATGATAAAGAGGTAGCTTTTGACTATATTTAAACTCTTTTATATTATGGTTTCATCTTAAGGGATAACTATTTGAGATTCTTAAAATCTTCTTTGTAAGATCTTGTAGATATATTAACTTTGTTACTTCATTTAGAGGATACTTGTTGAAGCAAGTTTGAGAGTTCTGCAAAAGGAAAGATAACCATAGTTTTCTGTTAGAGTCTCAAAATAAGAGAAACCTTACTTTATGTGGCCTATATTCTTATGAATTTTTTGTCGCTATGAAGGATCTCAAACAGTAATAGTATATGACAAGGAAGAAATCTTATGGACCTAAGATCACATTTCACTATGGTCTACCAAACATGAACAAGAAAAAAATATCAAATACAACCACATTAAATAAAATATTAATGAATGCATGATAGGTGACAATGGATAACACTCATAAAAATGCATCAAAAGGAGCATATGATAGTCATGATTCATTAAAAAAGCAAGCTCTCACAATCATGTTATTGAGATTTGAGGGTTACAATGGCAAAGAGGATGTCACATCATTGATGAGAGACTAGAATAAAAGATTATGCAAGGTTTAAAAGGTAGTCCACATCAATGAGATAATTATTAATAAACATGGATCACCAAGTTCAAAACCCTAACCATACAAAAGTATAGTGGCGGGTCTGTGAAATTTTATAGGTGCCAAGGGATATACATTAATCTTTTATGTTTCAATACCAAGGAATGCTTCAAGATATTTCAAGGATTGTATGTACACATGCTACTTGTATACATAGTATTAAAAAAGACAATCCACAATAAATTTAAGAGAAAGGATATGATAGTCATCTCAAAGCTAGCAAATCCAACACAGTTCTTTAAAGATGACATTAGCAAGATGTATAAAGATGCCCATGACAAGGAGAAAAATGGAAATAATTCAATCTCATGTTCACAATAGGGCAACTAATATTCCATCCACTGTGACATGATTAGGACAGTGGCAAGAATGGGATGAGTGACATTCAAGAGCATAGAAGCATCAAATGGTAAAGGACAATCATCATGCTATGTGTAAGGATAGTCTTTGTGACTATAATGAGGAGAAAGAACAATCTTTATAACTGTAATAGCATAATGATAGTCCTTCACTTAGAAAGGTAGGTCATTTTATTGCTACAAAGAGATCACTTTTCATGAGAAGAAGAAAGGATAGTAGTCTAAAAGTTGTGTATCAAAGGTTGTTAAAAGATATATGATGATAATTCATATGATAGTCATAGTCAATAGAGCATTGTGAACAGAGGATAGTACTCAAAGAAGATAATCCTTACCTTGAAATGTCTAAGAGAACAGTCACCTTAATTGTAAAGGACAATCATCAAGAAAACTTATAGTGGTATGAGTACAGTTAACATAGACAATCATTAGCAAAAGTTTTAATGGACAATCATGACTGTCCAAAATAGTCTTTTAAAAAAGGTGATAGGATAGTCTTTACCTACTACAAGGCACCATAAAGAGGATAGTCTAGATGATATAAGAGACCTAAGACAAAGTTTTCAATGCGATGATTAACCTAGTAGACCTGAAATACTAATGATTAAGGTCATGATAAGAGTCCATATTGAAGCATTCAATGATAGCCATATGGATGAAAATCATGAAACCATAATGATGAAGACAATCCTATAGGTCTAGAAGCATCAAAGAGTCAATAGTGATAATCAAACTAAGGCATATGAAGTATGGTCTTTGCTAGTGAATAGGGATAGTGACAGTTCTCATGTGTAGTTCCAAAAGGTAGATTTCAATTGAGTCACAATGAAATAGTAAAGGAGATTCTAAGGAGCATATGATAGTCCCTTAAAAAAGTCACAATCCATGGACTACAGGGACATAAAATTTTGATGAGCCACTCAATCAAGAGCATGCATAATAGAGGTTTAAAATGATAGTGACAAGATAACCAAGGATGGGTAGTGTTCTACTTTGTTAAGGTAGAGTACAAGCATGTTTTGCATGATGAAGATGACAATTTTTAATGCATGCATGAAGGCCTAAACATAGAGATAGTAGGCAGTTTGAAAATGTTATTAAAGAGTGAAATTATTGTGACAATGGAAAATACACTAAGAGAGCATAATTCTAATCAAAATAGGATAGTGATCTACACATAATTAATACAAGGATAGGTCCTTATTTGGTATGATAGTCTAAAGTGAAAGTCGCATTATAAGAAGATTAGGTATAGTCACTTCATGAAGAGAACAAAATACTTGTGACACTACACTCAGGGGGAGATGAAGAGATGGTATTTGGTACAAGAGTCACTACCCATGATAGTTTGAATGTCCTATGCAAGTGAAAAAATCCATGATAGAGATGAGACCCTTAATAGGATTGAAGCAAGATAAAGATCTTTTGAACAATGGTCATCATTTGCATGATGGACAATCATATAAATAAATGACTATGTGATAAGGAATAGTCATCAGTTTAATGAAGAAGAGACCTGAAATGAGGTTTCAAGAAAGTAAGGATGTTGTTTAATCACATTCATGGTTAATAACTTAATTCCTAGAAGGCCCAGTCATCTTCAAGCTATGACAAGGAGGGTGGTTTAATGTCAAAGGATATCTAATGGACTATCCTATAAAAAAGATAAAATTATTATTCATAATGCAAATGTTGAAAATGAGCAACACAATAGCATAAAAGGAATTACACAATGGTAAAGAGGGCAGTCAGGAGGTCAAAATGGATAGTAGTCTACAAGAAAGGAATGAACAGTCACCTTGAAATTAAGAATAGTGACAGTGTTTTAAAACCTTAAATACAATTTCATGTTCATAAAGGATAGTATTTAAAATTCATGTGAGGACAATAATCATGAAAAATCTAAGAGAAAATTTGAGGTTTTGAAACATGCATTATTTGAAAGCTTGATAGGTCCCCCTACACCTCCTAGAAGACCTAGTCGTCTTCAATCTATTTGCAAGTAACTTCAAGTAACTCTATCACATGCATATCACCATGTAGAATTTTTCCTAAGTTAAGTGGCCTAAAGGGCTAGTTTTAGGGGTGATTTTAGTCCATTTAGGCCTATTAAAGAGGTTGCATGGGTACAACTAGGAGTTAAATGAAAATTTGAGCCATAAGCATGCAGTCTGGGGTAGTTTTGGGCCCTAAAATAAAGGTTTTTTTCCTTGTACACCCAACAACTTAAAGTATTAATGCAAATTGATTAAATTCATCGATTCCAATCTTTATCATGCATATTATTTGAATACATGTTCAAGTTTAGTTGGGGCACCTTTCAAGGGGCATGCAGAAGTCAAGAGGTCAAGTGGTCAAGTCAAATCTTCTTCACAAAGATTTGTATGATTTTGCAACCAGTTCAGAAGGAGTTCAACATCTAGAAAACTCTCAAATCATTATGCAAACTTGACCTCTTCCACGAACACAAGTCTATTTAAGCTAGAGGTGGCTTTCAATAAAACCAAGCATTCAACTATTTTTGAGTTAGTTCTTTCTTTTCTTCTTTTTGCCTTATGTAAGAGAAGAGATTGTAACTCAATTATTTGAGATATATTTTTAGTATATAGCAGCAATTTTATGTATTTTTAGTATTTTTCTAGTTTGTATTAGCAAATACTCCTACTATTTCAATAAAATCAACATATTTTCCTTCTCCAAATTTGTGTGTTGAGTGTCTTTGTAGATGATTTGATCTGATTTCTGTGATTATCAATGCTAAATCCTTAAATTATGTCTCATTACAAAATATTTTATACTAGAATAAATAAAATCTCATATAGGTCATAGATTGTGTTATTTATTTCAGTAGTTATAGTCGTGAAAACTTTTAGTTTTCCTCCAAGAACCTAAAATACAACCTTCTTATGAAACATTGTTGCGTGAGCTTTTGAAAACTAAGTTTTGCATGGGGTAAAGTTGATTTTTGAGAGAAGATGTGAGTTGAAATAACGAGATAAGTCTCATATTTTTTGGTGCATCAGCTCCTAGGATCAAGTAATATTCTCATTTTTAGTTCTTCCATCCTTTTCCTTATCAAATCAATATATTTTAGGAGGATCATCAAGGGAACCAACCCTCTCTAGAGGTTCATCTTCATCATAAGTAACCCACATCTTATATATGTTCCCATGTTTCACAAGATAGCTAAGTTTTACACTTAGTCAAGGTGTAATCCTCGTAACAACAATTACATTAAGTATTAAAATTAAAGTTAAATTTTATGTTACACAAGTTGTTGATAACCATTTATGCTTGTAAAAGGGTCTTTTTTTTCTTTTTGCATAACTTACAAAAAGGGGAGTCAAAGTTTCAAGTGTGAATAGTCGATGGAAGTTGGTTCCATCACCGATATTTTTCATCGAGATGATTTGGATATTGTGTTTTTGATTAAGGAAAAAGTAGGTTTTGAAGGGACCTGAAACCCTTTACAAATATATTTTGAATGGATCTGGAACCCTCAACCAGAAATTTTTCCTAACATAAAGACCATGAAAGCACAAAAAACCAAGGGTAAAAAAGGCATCCAAAGCCAAAGAACCACAACCAAAAACAAAGTTGCAAGAAAAATAGCCTGCAGCCAGCCAAAAACCAGCCCCCAAACAAGAACCATCAAGATTTACATTTAGAGCTACTCTTGTGCGAGCGAAGAGTCATGTCAAAAGAAGGCTTAGAGGACTTAGCTTTCTTTCCCTTTATAGAAATCCAACCCTCTTCCACATGCGCTACCTTAACATGATTTGGATATTGTGTTATTTAATATCATTTTTTCTCTTTGCAATCATAATTGTAAGAAAATTTGGACGAGGCATAAATTTCATGCCAATTATCAAAATTTTGCAAACTTCATTTTACATATATCAAAATTTCACAAGGAATTCAAAATCTAATTGTAATTTTAAGATTTAGATTTAGATTACCCATTTTTCTAAAAATTGTAATAGTCATTCTTCATTATAAATGGTCAAATTGGCATCCAATCTTCACACAAGTTGTAATTCTCTTGCACATTGTTTTGAGGGGGCTACAATCATCATTAATTATTTTGGAGGGGGCCCTCTAAATCAAGGGGGAAATAGATAGGTGTTTCTACTTTTGAGATTTTTAGTTCATGTGATCATGTCTCTTACACTAAATCCCTTCCATTTGGGTATTCTTTGTAATTATCCTAATAAATGGAAAATCAAATATGGATATTGTGGAAAGAAAAGGAATATAATAGAAGAATTTCAGTTTTACAAAATTGAGGAAATGGAGAAAATTATTCTTAATCATGGTATTTCCTTACTTGATCCTCTAGTTCCAACACATGTGGAAACATCATTCAGTCTCACTAAGACATCTTGTAAGACACCATCATTTGGGGATGAACAATGTATTCACATGGATTACAATAATATCTCATCTCCCATATCACCTATTGCTACATATGAATCCAATGTTAACTCATCCATGAGATCCAATGATTCTTTACATCAAGAAATTTTTATCATCACTCCAGATCCACCACATCAGGATGTATATCTACCAAATTTCACATCTTTGTTTGTAGAATCCTACCTTATAGATTCAGAAGACACTATTGAGGACATTCATATCCTCTAAGATGTTAGCTTCGATTGTGTATCACCATTTTCATATTTGGATATTGCTCTTTCCTTTCCTACATCAACTTATATCGTGATAGATTAAGCAGGCATACATGAGTTGACCTATCTAACTCAATCATCATCATTTGTAGCAATATTGGATTCATGTCAGTCTAGTTGTCACCATACATCTATGGTACCTATTCTTAAATTATATATGGTACTTGATCCATCTTATCAACATCTATGACACATCAACATTAGCTTGGAGATCTTTGAGCATCATTCAAATACATCATGGGTTTCACATCAATCAGTGGATCATGTGCACCATTCAAATACATTGATTTTACTTCTTGAATATTCTTATACAAAATGGGAAGTCATATTGCACATATTTTTTGTGTTGTTTCTTCCCAAGGGGAGAAATTTTTTTCAGTGATTGTGGATCATCTTCAACATCTAGTTCCAAGCATCTATTAGCACTACATGTATCATTTTGAGGGGAGGTTGCATGGATTCTCTTTTCTTATTAGTTTTGGGAGGAAGAATTTTTGCACATGGAGTTCATTACTTGACACTTTCGAGGAGGGTCACATGACCTCTCTTTTCTCTCATATGGGAGGAACAAGGAAAATTACAAAGTTGTGGCACACTTTTGACCAACTTATCAACACAAATGAATTTAAGTATTTCTAACTAAAAAACAATGGTGGTCAAACATATAATATAGTAAGATTCATTCTAGCTAAGTTTGATATGTCCACAACTTTTCCAACTAAAATTGTTGGCTAAATGCATATGTAACACCACTTTGAGGCCAATTTACCAAAAAAATAAAATTATTTGAAAAACTTGATGTTTCAACAACTCCCACTCATGTAAATAACATTTTTTTTAAATGTTAAAATACATTTTTGTAGATCCATAAGTGTAGTTTTAAAATATATATTTTTTAATAGTTTAATTATTATTTATATTTTATTTTTTAACTTTACTAAAATTAGGTTATCAACACAAAAATATTAGGTTGATTACCATGTCAAGAAAAATACTAAAATTTATTAAAAAAAAATGAAAAAATTATGATGCACTAGATAAAAGAATCTATATCAAGATGGTATATTTTTTCTATTTTAGATAAGTGGTTAATATGAAAGTTGACACCAAATGGAAACAATTATGTTTTAATACATGAAAATTTATTTAAAAATATATATTTATCAAAATTAGAAAAAAATATGAGTCAGAATTGGTTAGTTGAAAATGAGGCTTACGAAAGGATGGTGTTGTGACTAAACTTGGCTCTCTATAGGCCGCAATAGGGCTTGCATGCCCATTGCACCTATAGTTGAGTTGTGTAGGCCTATTTTGGGGGTGTCAATGTGGAATTTTGGGTGTTTGGAGTGGGTACTGTGCAGAGGAGGGGAGAGGAGTTTCCCCTCATTTTATTTTTTATTTATTTTTATTTTGTTTTTGTTGTGTGGATTGGTTATGGTAGGTGGATCGAGTGTTAAGGAGGGTGGATCTTTTTGTGAAGTGGTGTCAAGGTTTTCTTATCCCTAGTATGAGCATTCCAAAGTGGTGAAATTCCATGCAAAGAGAGGAACCTACGTTGAATGGATTCCTAATATGGTGGTGTTCTTGTTCCTAGTAGATCACAATAAGGCCTTTGAAGGGGATCCTTATTTTTACAACTAGGTTGGCTTGTTCATCAAGTCATGGCATGTTGAGTTTAACTTCGTTGAGGATCTCTCTTCAATATTTCCAGTATGGGTGCAACTCCCATGGCTCCCGTTGGAATTTTAGAGAAATGATATCTTGCACATGATCGCTCTATTATTGGGTAGGCCGCTAGGTCCTTTGCAAAAAACAATGCATAAGAAGGTAATTTCTTGTGCTTTCATTTATGTTGAGATTAATTTAAATAACCCACTTCTAGATTCTTTGGAAATATGTCTTGAGTCTTCCTCATTGATTCAACAGCTAGATTATGAGGCTCTCCCATTTCACTATTGTGTCTATAATGAGTATGGACATTTACAACAAAAGTTCTCAAAGAATACCTTGGTTAGACCTTCTTCCAATGGGGCTTCTACTAATGGTCCTACTAGTACAGGGTAGAGTTCAGACAAGGGGAAAGACCCTATAGCAAAAGGATATGCAGATAAGGAGGGTTTTGTTCTAGTGAAACCTCATAACAAGGTTAGATAGGGGGAGGAGACCTTTAACAGGTTTGAGGCTCTTGAGGACTTGGATAAGTAGGAGGTGGCTCTATATTTTCTTCTCATGGGAGAAGTTCTAGTGGGAAAAGAGCATCTGGATTGTTCAGAGTGGTTTGTATGGGGATCTTGCCCCTTCTTAGATGGACATGGATCTAGTGCATGATGATATTTATGTAATGGAACAACCAAAGAGTAATGTAATGGCTAGTATCATGGCTCTGACTCCTAATCTATAGTCATCATAAAATGATTTTCTAGCTCCAAGAAAGGGCGAAAAAGTGTTGCCTTTATTAGGTTTGCAACAAAATTCCATTAATAAGGGAGACTTTGAAAAGACTTCTAAAATTGGACAAAAGAAGGATCAAGTTAAATTAAAAGTGATGGGGGAAAATTTGGTGGAATCAGGTTTTGTTAAGATAATAGACTCCCATTTTTCTAACCCTCAATGATGATTGTATTGTCATGGAATGTGAAGGGTTTGAACAAAATCCCTAAATAAAAGCTTGTTTGTGACTTCATTATAGAGAATTCTCTTGATGTTATGTTTATTTAGGAATCTAAATTGATAGTGGATGGTATGATGAATACTACTTCTAAAGTGTGGTGGCGGAGTCAGTGTCAATGCATTGGTGCTCAGGGTAGTGTTGGTGGAGTTTCTTGTTTGTGGTATCCTCGTAAGATTAATCCACTTTGGTGGATTTATAGTAGGTACTCAATGTCATTAGTTACTTCCAGTGTGGAGACTGGAGAAGTTCTCTTACTCACAAATGTGTATGTCCTGACATATTATACGGATAAATCTTGTCTCTAGACCCATATTCATTATGTGAGATATTTAGCTCCTTATCTTCCATGGATCATGGTTGGAGATTTCAATGCAATTATTTACATGGAGGAAAAAAGAGGGAGAATTGATAGATTGGAGGCTTCATCTACTATGTTTAAAGATAATATAATTCTCTTAATCTGATTGATATTAAGCCAAGGAATGGGGTTTTTACTTGGATTAATAGGAGATGGGGCGACAATTCCATCTCAAAACATTTGGACAGGTTCTTGGTTGCTAGTTATTAGATTGGAAATAAGTGGGTAACCAAATCTAATATTTTGGTTTGGAGGGGCTCGGACCATTGGCCTATCATTCTGTCAGCAACTAGGATTGGCATTTCTAAAAATCCCTCTTTTAAATTCCAATTGATGTGGCTCCAAGGACCTTCTTTGTAGATCTTGTGATAATTGGTGGAGTCAGAGAATTCCTTCCCATCAATGTACTCCTTTGTTAAAAGGCTTCAACATGTGAAGTATCATCTTAATAAGTGGACAAACAGAGCTTTGAAAATGTCTTTTTGGCTAAATTGGAAGCTTCGAAAAGAGTTGAAAACATCACGAGGAAAAATAGAGATCATGAATTTACTGAGGACTCCTTTAAAGTAGAAGTAGAAGTTGTGAAGGAGTTGATTGAGTGGGATTTGCACAAAGAAATTTATTGGAAACAAAAGTCCCCCATTGATTGGATGCAGAAGGGGGATAGTAATACGACTTTCTTTTTCAACTCAGTTAAAGGCTAGAAGGCATGGAAATCCAATATCTTCGATGGTGAATTCATAGGGGGGCTCATCTTTCCTCACACAAGGATTTTTCTAATGAGGTTATCTAGTATATCTCACCTTTATTTCAGGAAGAATCTCTTAATGTATGGGTGGAGGAGAACCTCATTTTAGAGTGTATTCCTCCAATTTTTCCTACAAAGATGAATGACATCATTATTAGTCCCATAACTTTGGATGAAGTGGAAAAGGTTGCATTATTTTATCCAAAGATGACTTGAAAACCACACACAACACTCAAACAAAATCTAGAATATTCCATCAACATCCTAAAATCTAACAAATACTTTTGCAACAACTTTCACCTAAAGAACACATTCATCCTGTACACCCAGTTAAACTTCCACATACTATAACACATGAATCCAACCTTGTGAAGCACCAAAATTTGAAAAAAGTAGACTAGGGATAGATATGAGCAATGTAAGCACACCCTCATACCCAAAATACCAAAAACCAAGCTACAGAGAAATGCGGAGCAAAACCATTTTTCCTACACAACACTGCTTTCACAGTTCACACACTGGTGAACACAAATTTCTCTCCACAATAATCTAGGACAATAAATTATGTATCTAACACTTCTGAACACCTCTAATCAACATATTTGAACCACATAAGCATATATTCAATACAGAATAAATGTGGAGCAAAAAAAAAAACACTACTATGCTACACTAAACACTCTTTACTACATTGTTTCCTCTTCTATTCAAGTTTTATCGAAAGCACTTGGAAACCAAGCACCACAAGCATCATACATCATCTACAACACTTCCTCACCACTACCAAACCAACTGCAATACAACAACTCAACCATACACATACTTATCAAGGAAACACTAGAGGTTGACACCATTGAGACTACTAATAACAACATAATGCAACAAATTAAAGCATCTCTAAGATTGGCATCAATGTGTAATATAGGGGGTTTCGCTACTCATGAGTTCTCTTCATTCAAAGAGACTCATGGGTTGAACTACCCTATACTACCTCAACGGAACAACAGTGAGAGATTCAGAATCTAAAAGAGCAGGTCACAGAGATTTTATGGACAGACTATCAAGCTCTCGACCAAAGGATGACAATGCAGAATATGAATGAAAGCGAGGTGCACTAGTGTCTCAGAGGTGCACTAGCATCTCGTAGAGACTAGAAAGCAAGAATGTCTCAAAAAATGGCTAAGTGATGACTTACACTCTGATTACTGAGAACTTCTAGCATGCAAGGAAGCAACAGGAAGTGATAAGACTAAAATGAAGTGAAATAGAGATGATAAGGAGAAGAAAGGAAATACTTACGACTGTATAGGTGATGAAGCTTCTAGCTCGTGAGTGTCCTCAATACCTGCACACAAGAGGGAG
>VDFB02086081.1:427746019-427761038 GCA_007258455.2 Sequoia sempervirens | reverse complement strand
TATGATGGATGATGGTACTATTTATATGTCTTGTCATGTGTGTCCTATGATGCTTACTTATGATATGATGCCATGATGATGGAATGCTTATTTATATGTTATGTCAATTTTGTGATGATGATGATAATGATATGCATAATGTATTTATTTGAATGGATGCCATGTTTATGATTATGTTAATGCAATATGAAATGAAATGTATATGATTTAATGTTATGGATGATGTATGTATGGACCTAATGCAATGTTTATATGATCATATATGCACTTATGTTTTTGTATGTCACATGATATCATCGTGAGATGGATGAGAGAAGATGACCAAACCGAAGGAGATGCATGTTAGTTCCTAGACCAAATCCTTCAAAACTTTACCATAGGACTTTAATATTTATTGCTCTTAATCATCATTGGGTAGACTGTTGTAATGGCCAACAAACACCATGATATGACATAGATCAAGGTGTGCAAGGTCATACCATCACATAAGACAAGAATTCACAGACACGGATGATAATGACTCATACAAAGAGTGCAATTTCCCTAGTCCTTTTTTCATAATCAACTACAAGCAGAAAACGATAAGGACAATTCATGAAATGTCGTTGCTTCTCTAAATCCTATTTCCAGGACATCCTTGAGAAACTAGTAGCATGATTGCCAAAATACAAAATAAAGACCTTATCATGATACGTCTCTATTTTTCTAAATCCTAAAATTAGGACCTTGCTGAGAAACTAGTAATCATGTGTGTAAAAAAGTCAAGACAAACGTCATGATACGTCGTTGCTTCTGTAAATCCTGTTGTTGGGATCTCGCTGAAAAACTAGTAACATGATAAAAATCCAAAAGACAAGTGCCAAGTGTTTGCCGAGTTTGTCTAGATACCTAGTGTTTTAATGTCAAGATATCTGGTTTGATGATGTTAAGATGCCAGGGTGTCAAGGTTTTGATGATGCCAAGATGACGAATGTCAAAGATTGTCGAATTCAGGAAGGACACATCCTGAATAATGTTGATGTTGAGAGGTTTGATCCCTTAAATGTCAAAAGGGTCCCTCAAAATTCTAGATGACAGGGATGGTGACGATGCCTAGGAAGGACGCATCCTAAGGCGTAAATGATAGAGTTTGTTCTTTAGAAGGACACATCTGAAGAATACTGATGTCGAGAGGAGTGATCCTTAGATGTCAAGAGGATCCCTCAAATGTCGCATGACAGTGACAATTCCTAGGAAGGACACATCTTAAGGCATGAATGATAGAGGTTATCTTTCAGAAGGACACATCTGAAAGCTAACCAAGAGTTGACAGTTTGACATGTTATGATCATTTGAATTGTGTTGACCATATGTCAATTTATTTTTTTTGACATGCTAATGTGATTCTCATGTTTGAATAAATGATTTCCATACTTTGTTTTAGGATATTTCCCATTTGGAAAATGACTTGTCTTGACTTGAAGACTTTTAACGTGTGTGCCAGTGTAATGTCATGAACCCTAATGGACTGACCTAGTGCGGCCTCAGGGGCTCGTCGACAGATGGCCTTGCCTACATCATACACTCAGAGACCTCGTAGTTCGACACGACCAATGATTTTGTCTTGATGAACCAAGATTGCATCATGATTTTATTTTGACAAACCTAAAAGGACTGACCTAATGTCTCGGGGACTCGAAAATGAGTCTTGCCTACGTAGCAAATGCGCAAAGACAAGGTAGTTCAGAAAAATGACAAAGATTTGACTAATGTGACAGAAATGCGGAAATGTGACTTTGTTTTGTGTTCTTCAAGTAGTTTGACATTTTTTGTGGTTTTCTTTAGGACATTTTTCAATTTTTAGGTCTTTCTTTAAGATGTTTTACGATGTTTTTGGTCTTTTTTCAGGACTTTTTGTGATGTTTTTGGTTTTTTTTCAAGACTTTTTGCAATTTTTTTGTCTTTTTTTAGGACTTTTTGCAATTGTCCGGACCATGTGTGATATCTACTCTAGTGACATGATTAAAATGTTTCCCCTAGTCAGGTCCAAGGCTTAGCCAATTTTAAAGGACATGAAGAAAGGATATGCATGCGGTACCAGATGGACAATATAGAGGACTTGATGTCAACCGTTTATCAACCATGAGAGGAAGGGTATGATATCATGGTGATTTGTGTGATAGTGACGGGAAATGTGTTCCATCCTAGGCCTAGGTAGATGAAGTAACAGTAGATGGTCGAGCAATGATTGACTATGCATGGTGCCTGTTTGCCAGGTTTTCACCATGGTACTTATCCAAAGTGCATATTTGTTAGGTTTTCACTATTGGACGAATTATTTTTCTTTACTATTTTTGTCATTTTTCTTATTTTTTTGGTGCCGCCAAGATGCATGTTTGCTAGGTTTTCATCAGGGCAACAATTTTTTTACCATTTTTCAATTTTTTTGTATTTTAAGGTTTTCAGCTTGATCTTTTGATGCTATGCGTAGAACTTTTGGAGATGAGACGGCTGATAAGCTCTATCAGCCACCATCCGAGTAGCTAGTTGATATGCTCTAGAACCAAAAGAAGATATAATGATGTAAGGACCCAACCAGTTTGGTTCAAACTTTCCCGACTTTTCTCTATCAGCCTGGTTCTTAGGGTTCTACATGAGGACCAAGTCACCAATGTCAAATTTCCTGACCATGACTTTCTTATTGTATCAGGACAAAGACGGTTTAAATGCGCCAGATGGTTCGCGAATTTTTCCTTCTTTCCAATACTCCAACAGGCAAAGGCAAGTGACTGCTCATACTCCTCATCACGCTTAAACCCTTCAGAGACTGTAAGGAAGGAATTTCAACCTCGATGGGAAAGATGGCTCAGCTCCAAATATCAGAAAATGGAGGGCTCCGTGGTGTACGTAATGCTGCCGGCGTTTCCATAGAGCAGGTTGGAATTGGAATAATATGCGTCATACAATGTCGCTGAGATGCCTCCTTTTTCAATATTTAATAATGGTTTATTTGATCAAATTGACTGTTTCGTGGTATGAGAAAATGATGTTATTATAACCATCACATAACTCATGAACGCCTTGGTTTTTTTAAACAAGATGTCCATTGTCGCTGATGATGGATTACCAAGGCCATAACGAAGATGATGTAGTTAAGAATGAATTTGGATATTTGTTTGTCAGTTATGTATGTCAGAGGGATGGCTTCGATCCACTTTGTAAAATACTCAGTGGCGGTGATAATGAATTTATGGCCATTGGACGAGGTAGGATGAATCTTTCCAACAAGGTCGAGTCCCCATTGAGCGAAGGGCCAAGGAGAAGTGATCGGTTGAAGTTCCTGCACTGGAGCGTGGATCAAATCACTGTGGATCTGGAATTGGTGACAAGTCTTGACATATTCTATTGTATCTTTTTCAATGGTTGGCCAATAGTACCCAAGTCTCGTTATCTTCTTGGCCAAAGTAGGAACACTCGAATGAGACCCACATATACCCTCATGTACTTCGCGTAAGGTTTTTTGTGCTTCGTTGGTTTTGAGACATCTAAGGAGGGTGTCATCAAAGCTACGATGGTAAAGGGTGTCACTGAGGATGGCATATCTTGTGGCTTTTCAGATAAAGGACTTCCTCTGGTTATTGGACAAATCAGGTGGAAGGGTTTGGGACTTAAGGTAGTCGTGAATATCTTGGTACTAGGGAGAATCGGGACCAACAAGTTCACAGACCATCTCTGACTCTAGAATTTCATAGGTAGGAACCAACAATTGTTCTATTAGGAATTCCAGCTGAGGCATATTGATTGGAATGTCGAGGAGAGAGCCTATTGTAGCCATTGCATCTGCTGCTTTTTTTTGTGCTCTCGGAACTTGTTTGAAAGTCACCATATGAAATTATGTTTGAAAACTTGCAACCATTCATTTGTAGGGCATGATTTTCTCATCCTTTGTGTCGTAGTCATCATTAACTTGGTTGATGACCAGCTGAGAATCCCCATAGACATGTAGTGTTCTAATTTTCCATTTTATTGCCTTTCTAAGTCTTGTAACCAGTGCCTTGTATTTTGCCACATTATTTGTGCATGGGAAAGCTATGCGGAAATACTTAGGAATGAAGTCTCCTTGAGGGGTGATGAACAGGATCCCTGCCCCTGAGCCATGATTTGTGTGTGATCCATCAAAGGAGAGTCTCCACGGTGACTTAGGTTCTATATGGAATATCGACTCATCTAGAAAATATGCCACTAACGGGTGATCACTTTGTAAAGGTGCATCCGCCAACTGGTCTGCTATGACTTGTCCTTTTATTTCCTTTCTTTCTACATATTGAATATCATATTCACTCATAATCATGACCAATTTTTCTAGACGTCCTGTTAATGCTGCCCAACTTAACAAATATTTGAGGGGGTCAATCTTTGCTACTAGTTGTGTCTGATGGCTTAACATATAATTTCTTAGCTTCTGTGCTACAAAGAACATGACTAGACAAGCCCGTTCAATTGATGTGTAGTTCAATTCATACCCGACCAATGTCCAACTGATGTAATATATAGCTCTTTCTTTTTCTTCTTGGTTGTTCTGCTCTAGTAATGTGCCTAGTGTTGAAGTAGTGGCAGAGATATATAATATCAAAGGCTTTCCTTGAATAGGAGGCATAAGGACTAGCGGAAACAATAGGTAATCTTTTATTTGCTGAAAGGCTTCTTGGAATTTATTTGTCCACACAAAGGGGATACCTTTGTGTAGAAGATATTGGAATGGTTGGCATTTATTGGTCAATTGGGCTATGAAGCGCTGAATAGACTGCAACCTACCTTGTAGGGTTTTGAGTTCACTGATTCCTCTAGGCAGAGGCATGTCTATGATGGATTTTACTTTTGCTAGATCGACCTCAATGCCTCTTCGAGAAACTATGTATCCCAAGATTTTACCCGATGTTACACCGAAGACACATTTCTTAGGATTTAGTTAGACTTTGTATTCTTCTAGTCTCTTGAAAATTGTGTCTAACACCTTCAGATGATCCTTTCTTGTTACTGATTTAGCTAAAAGGTCATCTACGTAATCTTCCATTATTTTCCTATGCATCATGCCATGAAATATTGTAATAAACGAGCATGTGGCACCCAGATGTTTAAGACCAAATGGCATGATAATCTGAATAGTATGTACCCAAGGCAAGGAATGTTGTTTTATGATGGTCTTCGTGGGTAATACAACTGGACATAGCTCTAAGAAACCATCCATGAGGGACAACATCTCATATCCTCACTGGTGAGGTCAACTAGATATCAATATTTGCAGCTGAAAGTCATCTGGGCATGCCTATTTAGGTCTCTAAATATGTGCAATGTGGATCATCCTATTTGAGTTTTGTTAATATCATAATCAAGTTAGATATCCATTCAAAGATAATCAATAGACCATATGACCAATGTTCGAAGTTTCTTCCACCACTTTGACAATAGATAACCCAGAGATGTATTTGAACTTTGTTGAACTGTCGAAAATAGGAAATAGTGAAATGGTGCAATCCAGTCTAGGTTTGAACCCAGTGATATAGGACCATGGGTTGACTTTACGCTTTGCAAGAATTTTGAAATGTCTCTTCTAAGGATGTACTGGGGAGGACCATTTTGGATTCGGGGCTTGTTCATAAGGTTATTTCTATGGTGTCCCTCATGAATAAACTGATTTCTTGTGTTACGTGAAGAAAGTCCACCTCCATCCTGGCACTGAAGAGGTTTTCACCCATATCCTGCCTTTTACTTTTTGTTGTCAAAGTCTTCATTGTTCCAAAGACGCTTATATTTTTATTTATTTTAATTTGATCACCATGTTCAAAGAGGATGAAAGGCCTCACTAAATTTAGCCACACACCCAGGTCAATCAGAATCCACCTTCTCGTGATCACCAATCGGTATGCCTTAATCCCATAAATTCTACAATAGCCTCATCATTCTAAAAAGTTTCTAGGACTGGTGGGCCTTGTTGGTCCCAATCGATTAATTGTGGATAGACTAAGGAAATACCATCGTCAGCGTTGGTGAATTGAGGGGAGGATGTGGAAAGCATGCAGACAAATTCAGAGATATTGTAGATGAAATTATCATCATCCAATTCCACATCAGACTCTATCCAATATTCCCCTTCACTTGTTTCATATTCATTGTCAAAGTAAGGGGTGAATGACTGAGAGTCATTGTTGTCTACATTATCTAGCAATTCAGGTGGTGGGTCTTGTATATCATGGGGAAGATAAATGGAACTGTGGCTATTTGGTGCCCGATCGATTTTAAATGTTTTCCAAAAGTTTTGTTTAGAGGTAAGCTCCCCCATGTAGAAGTTGAAAAACCAACTTCACAGTCCCCAAGAATCACCTGCAAGCAATTACCTATCACATGCAACAGATATTCAGAACAAAAAAGGAGAAGATGTTATGTAAACCCTCAGAGCAAGTTTGTGCAAGCATAAACCAGCATAATTGATTATTGAATGTAATTGTTTTACAAATAATACAAAATCCTTCAAAAAGGAAATGATGCAATAAAGCAAGAAAAAACAACCCTAATCTTATCTTGAGCAAAAAGATAGCTCCACAAGATAAGGATAATAATTAACCTAGGAAATAAATAATGCCTAAGTAAACTTATGCTAAAGTGTAATTAAATAATTAATTACACCAACACCCCCCATAAGTACAACTTAGGGAGAAGAAAATTACTATGCAAAGATGAGTCCTGGCAACAAGGCCTTATCAGGTACTCATTTACAAATGCAATGCAAACTAAATCAAACGGGGTAAAGGAGAAAACCACATGGGAAAAAAACTCCTCCCCAAAATAGAATGCAATAAACTAAGTGATGAAAGATGGAGGACTCCATAAGACCCCCCAAGGACACCATCCATCACAAAGATACATAAATGAATCCCCCCATAAGAGAGGAAGAAAGAGACCACAGATCCCCCCCAGAATGAAGTAGCTCCAAAAGAATTGAAGAAACTGTATCTCCTGAAAGAAGTGAGAGGGAAGAGGTCAAATGAAAGAAATCTCTGAAGGTGAAGTCGGTGTAGCCCAAGATGTCTCCACAGAAGTAGGTGTGACCTCAACCAATGAAGAAGTCAAAGTAGGTGAAGACTCAATAGAAACCTCCAAAGATGGATGATCAATGACTGCGTGCGTTGCAATCGGGCCGTATAGCTTACACCAGAGCCACAATAGTGCCAGAGGGGGAGAAGATGGAATGGGCCCGAGAAAGGATCCGCGAACACCAACGTTCCGTAAGACAAATCTCCTCCGATCGAACACAATAAAGGTGAGGAATAATGAGAATGTAAGTACCATCAAGAGAGGGCCTGGTATGAATACAACTCAGAGGAGGATCCATCATCCCAGTGGTAAAGAATCGCTTCATCTCCAAGTCCTGGGCCAATCAATCAGGGAACCCAAGATCTCCCTGCTCATGTGTGATCCGATAAATGGAAAGAAGGTTTTGTTGGGCGAGGGACACACAAGACACATCCTAGTGCGAGTGGTCCCAAAACCAATAGGTTCCTCCCGTAACACTATGGGGTGTTGTTTCATCAAAATGGGGGACATAGTGCAAGGCTCAAAGGAAGTGAACATAGTCTGTGAAAATGCCATATGATGAGATGCTCCTAAATCTAGAAGCCATCTCCCTAATCCAATACCTGAAGAAGCACAAAGAGCATGTCCCTTCATATCTCATGAAGTATGTAAACCAGCTGTGCCTGTGTTATCCTGCTCTGAAGAAGAAGAATGAGGAGAAGAAGATGATACATCCTAGGCGAAATCAATCATGTTTCAAGAAGATGTTTCACCATCAACGTCCTTCTTGTAACAATTATACCCCTACATGTCCCTTTCCTCTTTGCAATATGCACATGCAGTCTTCTCCTTCCTAGATTTCCCTCAGAAGAGGAGGACAATCCGAGGACTCCCTTGTTGCTCATGAGGTTTGGAAATCCTTTGTTTCTATTTCTTTGCTTTGCCCAGAGAAGGCTTCGACTTCAGGTTCCTATGATGCAATAAGTGCCCATGATGAGGAAGAAGGTGCTCATCAAGCTCATGCGAAGCTAACTTAGCTTTCTCTCGAGTGAGAGAGATGGAAGCAAATTCATCAAGATGGTATAGTGAATCCCATCAAGTGCATCCCTAGTGGCAGTACAAAAAGGTAGATATAAAACTGAAATAATCTAGTCCAAGCTAGAAAGAATGGACAATATCAACTAAGAGTCTTCTTTCTGAACACCACACTGTGACAACTATAATCTGAGAGACTTGAGTTTGGTGAAAAACTCCTAGATGCTGTCAAAATCCCTAGGATTTAAGCCAATAAGCTCATTCTCTAATTGAAACCCTCTCATAGTATCCTGCTTCCCAAACAAAGACTCTAAAGTGGTCTAGATCTCATTGGGTGTAGTGCAAGACTCAATGTGAAAAAGAAGGTCAGATGAAAGAGACAGACATAATGTACCATAAGCTTCATCACACCTATTAAACCACTTTCTCTTTTCAGTAGCACCTGTAGGTTCAATTTTTGTACCCATGGTTACCCTATACAACCCTTTGTGTTTCAAGTGAATCTCCATGTGTTTTTTCCAACCAAAATAGTTGAATGGAGTAAGGGGTGCAATGTTATGTAAATCCATGACAGAAAAACAACAGTATATACTCTCAAATAAAAAAAATCCTCGTTGATCTCAAAAAAAACCCCTGATTGCACGTTTCCCAAGAAATTAACTCAGAAAGTAAAGGCTGAGTTCTGACAAAAAAATAAGATACCTAGAGAAAATTCTGAAAAAATCAGGTCTGAGATCTGAGAAGAGGTCGGAAGCAACTTTCCGACGCCTATTTGTATTCGAAAAACCGATAAACGAGGCAAAAGATATGCCCTCCGGAGTGAAAACAGAAACTTTGACTTCAGAGGCAGAAAAGAGAATAAAAATGAAAAAATCAGAAAATCAGACCTCTGCCATCAGATTAGCACTGGAATCATCTTTCCAACGGCTATTTCTATTCGAAAAATGGAGAAAAAACGCCCAAGCTATACCCGATTTCGTAGAAATGCTCCAATCTGCTCAATATGTCCTCCAGAGCCCTCAAGGGCTAAAAAAAAAAGGGCCCCTGGTCACATGCAGGACTAGGGGGCTGGCTCTTGGGGTGGAGCCCCTGGTCACCCACGTGACCAGGGTAGGAGCTGCGGACCGGCCGGGGGCTAGCTCGGGGCTCCTGGTCGCCGATGTGACCGCCGACTAGGGATTCGGGGGCTAGAGCTTGCGAGAGGCGCTGCGAAGCGACGGCGGTGGGCGGTAACGGCATGGCGGTGCAGCGGTAACCGTTGGGTGGCAGTCCAGTGGTGTGGGCCATTTGAACTGGCCATGGTTTTTTTAACTGCATTTTTTTAATTTTTTTGAAATTTCTACCTCGATCTGTGTGCTGGGGAGGCTGTACATGGCTAAATTTTTTTTGCCTTTTTTTCAACTTTCGCCTAAATCGACAAAACGAAAGGCATTTCTGGGGTTTTTGGACGCTCTGATCACGATGGTGACATCTATTTGTACCCAAAATGCTCTAAAAATTTGGCTATCACTAGATCCACAAAAGAAACTCCTAGCTTGAAACCCTTGCACAAAAAAAGACGTTGTGAGAGAATATCTTCATATCACGAATAGGTAGCAACAGGTCTGGAGCTCTGATACCATGTAGAAGTTGAAAAACCAACTTCACAGTCCCTAAGAATCACCTGCAAGAAATCACCTATCACATGCAACAGATATTCAGAACGAAAAAGGAGAAGATGTTTTGTAAACCCTCAGAGCAAGTTTGTGCAAGCATAAACCAGCATAATTGATTATTGAATGTAATTATTTTACAAATAATACAAAAGCCTTCAAAAAGGAAATGATGCAATAAAGCAAGAAAAAACAACCCTAATTTTATCTTGAGCAAAAAGATAGCTCAACAAGATAAGGATAATAATTAACCTAGGAAATAAATAATGCCTAAGTAAACTTATGCTAATGTGTAATTAAATAATTAATTACACCAACACCCCATTTTGACAAACAAATCATTGAGGAAAAAGTCACTTAAGGATCTTTGAGAGCCAAATTCCCACTCTTGGGAGTCAGTTTCGGTGAAGGTTTCCTTAGTGGTCTTGACATTTTCTGAAGCATGCACATGCTCACTCGAAAGCCCAATGGTATGTCAGTCGTCATTGTCAGGAAATCCATACCCTAATCCAAGATACTTTGGTATTTTGAAAGATTCTATGGGCTCAATTCATCCAATTTTATTTCTACCTAGGCCACTAGTTCCATCATAGCCTTTAGCCTTCATCATGTCATATCCCTTGCCATATTTCTTAACTGGTAATGGGGGTAGTTCAGCCATATCTTTATAGAGCCATCCTGTAATATCGGCCAGGTCCTCGTTACTCATGTCTCCCCATTTTATGAAAACCATTTTTGGTGGAACTTTGAAAATTTCTTTTGGTTCCATTCTAAAACATGGTCAACCATAGACCTTCGAAGAATTGGGTATTGTTGTGATGTTATATGTCGTATGTAGTTTGAATTCTCCATAGCCTAGGTCCTACATCTTGACATTGGGTTCATCCTTAGGAAGTGTGGAAGATGGTGGTGTAGTGGAAGATGTGGACGGAGTGGACGTGGAAGATGATGTGAGTGTGGATGGGTCAATGTATTTAGAAGAAGAGGGGCCAAAAGCTTCTCGGTTGATAGGCACTCGGTTTGTAGAAATACCCCTTAGGTTGGTACAATATTGAAAAGGGTCTGAGTCTCCATATATAGTGATTTTTGTGCCGTCAAATGGGAATTTTAAGCATTGGTGATATGTGGATGGAACGGATTTTAAGGCATGAATCCATGGGTGGCCGAGCAAGATGTTGTAAGGTAATTCTAGATCCAGGACCTGGCAAGTTGTATCCACAATGAATGGTCCTACTCTGATAGGAAGAGAAATAATGCCTTGTGAAGAGCATTCTTCGTCATCATATGATTTTATGACTATACTCTTTGTAGGGTCTACACATGCATTAGAAAATCCCAGAGCTTGAACCAGTTTCAAGGAGCATATGTTCAATCCTACTCCGCCATCTACTAAAACTCTTTTGACCTTGTGCTTATGGATGAAAGTTTCAATGTGTAATGCATCGTTATGGTTAGTCTTAGGTGAAGAGTAGTCTTGATCATAAAAGGTGACATGGTGAGGTGTAGTGAGGTATCCCACCTTGGTCTCAAATTGGTTGACATCAATATCCTTAGGGACCGACGACTCTTGCATGGTTTTATCCAAGATGGCCTTATGCAAGGGAGAAATGCGAAGTAGCTCAAGTATGGAAATTTGTGTAGGGGTTTTTCCTAACTGATCGATAAGGTTAAACTGACTCTTGGGTTGCCATTTCTTTGTGGTCAAGGTGGGTTGTGATTGCCTACGAGATGGATCGGGTATGGTAAGCTTAGGTTGCCTAACGGGAGGTGGACCAGCTATGGTGACCTTTCCACTTCCAGTAGTAGCATTGCATTGGGGTGCTCTCTTGACTGTGATGGTATTGACACATTCATTATCAGTTCGGATATTGTTTATAGTGGTTCCACCAGAATAGTCATACTTGGAGCGGGAAAAATTGGCCTTATTATTGTTTATCTTTGGACCTGACGTGGAAGCATTATTAGAACCATGGTCTTGTAGTGGGTTCTTATGAATGGTATGATCTGAATTAGAGGAAAATTGTGGTCCACCTACCTCAATGATACGATTCTCGTAAGGTCTTCTACCAGATTTTTCAGTTGTCGACAGGAAGAAGTTTTATGTCCTTTTGCCTGATGATAATCGCAAAATGCATTATCGTCCCACCATGCTGGTTTGAATTGTCCTGGGGCATATGGTTTTGGTTCTTGAAGTGTGATGACACCATTCTGAAGGAATTTCTTGAGGACTTCCTCAATGGGCTCACCTAAGGGAGTGTATGTGTGACCCCTTGGGGAATTGTCTCATATGATGGTGTTGTCCTTGATTATTTTGGCTACTTTGGTTGTTTGGGGGGACATTGGTAGGGGGTGTCGATATCGTCATTGATTTTTTTTGCGGTTGAGCCCCTTTTAGAGCCAGTACAGGACCCATAGTGTTTGCAGCCTTGGCGTCCACAACACCGTCGTTGGTAACATGTTTATTTTTGAGACCCAGTACTTATTTTTGTCAGTGGGAGGATTTGCATTTGTGTTTTTAGGACCGTATCTTAGCTCTCCCTTTGCAATAAGGGATTTCTCAATCTGGACCCCTTTTTCGACTAGGTCTGTGAAGGTTGTGCAATAATGTACTTGTAATGCATATTTTAAGGGTCCTAGAAGTGTTTGAATGAGCATGTCCACCTTTTCCTTTTCGGGTATGTCGATGTGACAACGACTAGCTAGACTTCTCCATTTTTGAAAGAATGGGATGAATGTTTCACCAGCATCCTCTTGCGTGAGATTGCATAAGCTAGTAATAGAGGTGTCCATGTCAATGTTGTACACGCAATTTTTTATGAATTTGTGTTTAAGCTCATCCCATGTTTGGATATCCTTTTGAGTGGAGAACCATTCAAGGGAAGGACCTACAAGACTTTTAGAAAAAAGTCTCATCAAGTATGTTTGTTGATAGGAAACGTCCATACAATTGGTTGCAAATTCTCGGACATGTTTGATGGGGTTTGTATTTCCTCTGTATTTGGTAAAATTAGGTGACACATACCTTGAAGGAAATGGTGGCATGTATAAGTTCATGTCGAAGGGATATACGGATGGATCATATGACATTTTTTATTTTTTTCCAGATATTTGTATGTTTTCTATGGTCTTCTCTAGACCCATCAATTTTTCTTGTAAGGCATTGATTATAGGGTCATTTGTGGTCCCATACATAGGATTGATTGGTACACCATAGGTCCCCATTTGTTGTGTGTGGATGTTTGTGTATTGTTGAGGGATGGGTTGTTGTGACATGTGTGATGTGTTTTGATTTGCGTGTTGTTGGTATTGAAAGTTTGGATTGGGGGTATGTTGGTGGGTATGAATATGGGATGAATATGTCAAAATATATCCCCCAAGCATTTGGGTTGATATTTGGGGAATATGGTGACCATGAACATTTTGATGTGCGAATGATGCCCTAAGTTGTGTGTTTTGACTGCCTTGTCCAAATTGTTGGGTTTGTACAAGGGGAATGGTCACATTTTGTCCTTGGGAGGTGATGGAATTAGACTGTGTTGACGTGTTAACATTTTGTTGTTGTCCTTGAATAAAGATATGTCATTTACCTCCACCCAAAGGATTTTGTGAGATACCAATGAGAGGATATGACGAAGATGTACTCATGGTACTAGATGTAGTTGTCAATGGAGGATTTGTATGGCTTGATGATGCCCCCATGGCATTTACCGTAGTGGTAAAGAGAGGATTGGAATAACTTGCCCACACTATTGAGGAGCCAAAGGTGGTTCCAACTGATTGTGACGGTGTTGTAGATATTGTGGGCATTGTGATGGATTGTGATCCTCCAATGGATGTAGCATTTATTGAATTGAAGGTGTTTGGAATGTTGGAGGTAGCACTTATGATCATTGTGACATTTTATGAGGTAGCGTCAAAAAAGGTATTGCTCGTGGTGTTTGGATGTTGACCACTATTGGACATGTTATGCGTGTTGTGGACATTAGGGTCAGGAGATGTTGATCTCAACATGTTAATGTTAAATCCATGGGGTAACTTAGCTCCTTGACTTAAGAGTATGGCCAAATATCTGTCTCTGTCATATAGGACCATTTGTTCCACGAATTGGGACGCCTCTAGATCTTGTGCTGCTACCTCTAGGTTTTACTCAAGTATTTGTATGTATTCATCCTTACATAAGAATGGTTCAAAGGGGTTGTTTGATGAGGATGGTATGGTCATGAGAGGTTGAGTATTCCCATTGCTAAATGGGTCGTCAAAAGTCTAATTTGGGTCATAAGTGGGATTGGTGACATTTGAATTAGAATCTTGTCCAAATTTTTCCATTTGTCTTTTCTTTCTTTGGAGTCTAGTTTCCACCATAAAAGGGAATTTTTCAAATGAGGTAATGAAAATGATGACGAAATGCAAGGATGATACTAGCCTATGTTTTTTTTTTTTGTATTTTTGATGAGGGGTGGCAATGCAAGGTGATGACTAAGGAAACGATTGATGCAAAATGACAAGGTTGTCAAAGCCGAAGTGTCGAATGGGAACTAAGGGGATTAATGCAAGGTCTAGGTTCAAGATGAGGACTAGGGGTGGATAATGCAAAGTATAAGTTAAGAAATGATGACTAAGTTTGGAAAATGTTTGGAGAAACATTTATCTAACCACTCTAAGCTTGACGTATGTCTCAATTTAGGTTATCAAAAGGACTTGGTAAAGGGACTAAATGACAAGGTAAAAATGACGAGTGAGCCTACCTAACTAGACTGTTGAGTTGGAGGTTCTCACAAAAATGACAATGACCGAAAAGAGGAATAACGACTATGTCCCAAGATACCCTAATTTTGAAAACAATGGCCTTTGCAAAGTGAGGAGATTTGGCCTAATCCAAAGTTTTCCCAAAATGAAAACTAAGGAAAAAATGATGATTATGATGCCTAAGAAATGCAAATAAAATATGGAAATTGTAAACCTATGGTTAAAGTGCAAGATAATGAATGCAAATGATGGACGTTTTGAGCAATTTTGATTCTGGTTTCTGACAATGATTTTTGAAAAAGATGTTTGACAGTGGGCTAAGATGTCTGGACTCAGATTCTGGTCTTAAAACAGGGTTTACTTTGTTGACGGGAAAAGGCGTCGTTACAGGCAGCAAATGCGATGCATCTATCAAATGCAGCTCTGTGGATGGAAAATGTGGTTCAATTTTGCAAATGCAGCTTTAAAAAAGTCAAATGTAGTTCAATATGTCAAATGCGGCTTTACAAAAGGCGAATGTGGTTTAAGACAAGAAA